>CAVNYN010281326.1:0-38038 GCA_963692815.1 Nyctanthes arbor-tristis | reverse complement strand
TACAAGTTCGCTTACATGTCTGCCAATGTCGTGATGGGGGAAGCCCTGGAAAATGAGAACAGAATCCATATTATTGATTTCCAGATTGCACAGGGTAGTCAGTATATATCCCTTATTCGGGCTCTTGCTCAGCGGCCTGGGGGACCTCCATCTATCCGCATTACTGGTGTTGATGATTCCCAATCTGCTCATGCACGCGGCGGCGGTCTTGAGCTGGTTGGTCTGACTTTGACAAAAGTGGCCCAGTCATGCGGAGTGCCATTCGAATTCCATGCTGCTGGAATGTCTGGGTGTGAGGTCCAATTAGAGAATCTTCAGATAAGACATGGTGAAGCCTTGGCCGTAAATTTTCCTTACGTGTTGCATCATATGCCAGACGAGAGCGTGAGCACAATGAATCATCGAGATCGCCTGCTTAGACTAGTTAAGCACTTGTCGCCCAAGGTTGTGACCCTTGTTGAACAAGAATCCAACACCAATACTGCCCCTTTCTTTCAGCGATTTTGTGAAACTCTTGACTACTACACAGCAATGTTCGAGTCCATTGATGCAGGTCGCCCTAGGGAAGACAAGCAGCGGATTAATGCTGAGGAACACTGTGTAGCAAGAGATGTTGTCAACATAATAGCATGTGAGGATGTCGACAGGGTGGAAAGGCACGAGGTATTTGGTAAATGGAGGATGAGATTCATGATGGCTGGATTTTCTCCAATCCCGTTGAGTCCATCAGTAGGCACCTCTATTAGAGACATGTTAAATGAGTATAGCCCCAATTACAGACTTGCAGAGAGCGGTGGTGCTTTATATCTTGGATGGAAGAACAGGGCTATGGCAACATGTTCTGCTTGGAGATAAAAACTTTTAGTTGTCAACTTCATTAAATCTATAGTTTAACAGAGTTCACTTTTCTTGTAAAGTAAATTTGCTGCTTTTAATTGTACTTCTTGTTGTCGATTGAGCTCCTCTGGTAGGGCTCAACTCTGGCATGGAGACATCTCGGGCAAGAAGGTGACAACAATGAGGACTGATACCGGGGTTTAGATGGTTTATTGTTTTGAATACCATGGGATGCTTTTGTAGCTTTTGTACTGGCACAACTCAAGAAATGGGTAGCATAATGATTTGAAGTTTATAGTATGGAACTTGTGACATAAATTAAAGATATCCCTGTTGCTGAAGTCTCAGTTTATTTTACCTGTTATGTGATTTGAAATCACACATTAATTTTTCATATGTAGATAACAAAGTGAAGACCACTAGTTCGATCTCAACATAATTTTAGCTAACCAAACACTAGCTCGATTTCAACAAAATTTTAGCTTACGTATGTGGTCGTAATTTCACTTGCTTGCTTCTTGAAGCTAACTAGTGAATTATCGACAATAAAAGTTGCTTTTTTCCTGCAAGAAACTACAAATGACTTTTGTCTTTCCACATTCGCAAAATCAATCTTTAAATTCTCTTCTTTCCTTCTAACCTTGTCGCTGAATTGGATTATATTCCCAAATTTGATCAAGAGACACTGGGTGTCTCTGTTATGAAGACACTTTGGGTGTCTTCATTATAGAGACATTCAATATCCTACACTTGTTTCATGAGTCTATATGTGAGGTTATATTTATGTACATAAACTAGTGAAGGAGAAAATGTCACATACACTGAGTGTCTCCACAATGAAGACACTAGCCAGATTAAAACTCATTCTATCTCTAATGATAGTAGCAGCCTGGCCGTAAAGTCAGAACGTGGGTCATAAGAAGCTCAACTCATACGTGGTGAGATTGGGCGTCTCTTAGTAAAGTATAATTCAACCAAATGGCAGATAATTCGCTTTTTACGGTAAACAAAATTCGACTTGTGAACACAAACCACTCTATAAACGTAAAGAAAAACACTCTTAAACCCAAACCGACCATTAATCTACAACGCCCCACACACCAAAATATTATACTTTATTTATGAACTAGTTAAACCACTCATGCATTGTATGGGTAGAAAAATTTACAAAAATATATTATTAGATAGTTAAATATAAAACTGTAATATTTACACCTCTGTAGAAAATAGAAAAACACAAGTATATATTAATTGAATCAATAAACTCAGTGAACTTAGTAATCGTAAAGTTTAAAATCATTTAAAATACAATATACATTCTTATATAAAATCCTTCATACATATATACAATAATAGAAAATACTTGTTACTCGCCTAATTTTAAAAAATCCTAATAAAGCTAACAAATTCAAAAAAAAAATGTAAACTGTATTAAAAATTCAAATAACATTAAACTCACTAATACACACGGTAGAGATGATGAATTAACGAATTTTGATGAATTAAAGTTTGTTTTAGAATTGACATTTCAGAATTAACAAATAAAATAAATGGGCAAAATGGTTAAGATTTAATTGTTAAACTCAATGGTCACAGATTCAAGACATTTCTGAGTTTTTTTACAAAATTTTTGTTAAAAAGAAAATTTACAGTTATCGTAAAATTTACTAAATAAAAAAAGGGAAAAATCTCAGTATAAAAAATACTGAGACTTAAGTAGATTAATTAAAATATATATATATATATATATAAATTATGTTATATCATAATATTACGTAGTACTAGTAGTGTTTAGTACAGTGACAACTAATGTGATATTAAATGATAAACGAAATTAATATTTGAGTAAATGACTTACTAATTCAAATTATTATTATTATTATTATTTGATGTCACTATGCCGACTACGAGCAGAATTAGCTGTGGTACTGAATGGCATTGTGATTTATTTATTATTATTTTTTCTTCCAGCACACTCCGACTTGTTCCAGTGAAGCAACCGAAAGAGTCGGCAACGTGGCCTAAAGAATGTAACCCATCACATTGCGCAGCCGCGTCTCTGATCGGAATCTCTCCGCCACGACCCTCCTCAGTTGTATCCTCGGTTTCTCACCACCATTTTTGCGCCTTATATCGCAACTATCCAATTCGGTATGCAAACATCTCTACAGTCCTTGAAGAACACTGAAGCCTGAAATTATATATGTAATTCATCTCTTGCCTCTATATATCTTGAACTTGTATTTATTTGTTTTGATTAGGGTTATAGAAATATGGAAGTGTTCTTGATTTCTTTTCAGAAAAGAATCTATGTTTTAATACATTCAGCTCTTATTTTCTGATGTAGGTGAGTGTTGGAAGTTTGAATAAACAGATATACCAATTGGGGGTTGAATGACCATCTGAATTAAGTAATCTGAATGATCATTTAGTAATCACAAAATTGCTGGTGATTGTGCTGAAAGTAACAGAAGATGGTAGTGCCAAGGGATGTTAAGAATTTGCCAGAAAACAGAACAAGTGAGTTATCAGGAACTTCGGGGTTGAGGGAGAAATTGAAAGAGAAAGAAAGAGAGCGTCGCAGGATTCGTGATAGACAGAGAAGGCTATCTATGAGCCTTGAAGAGAAAGAAAGATATCTAGCTAAACGTCGAAGAAACTATCACTTGAGAAGACAGAGGCAAGCACATGATAAATCTTATAGGCACACCAAGGAAGCTACTCTGACTGATTGTAAAGATAACATTGGGAATGATACTCTTGCCCTGATGCCTTTTTCAGAAATTAGTGTTGTTGGATCAGACGGGGCAACAAATTTTGGATTAATCAACAAGCTGGAAAAGCAAAATGTGCCGTCTGTCAAGTCCGAGGGTAAGTTTCATGTAGTCTACCATAAAATGTAAATCACTAGAGATATTAAATTTTGCAGTTGTGATTATTTGATAGGTACAGAAGGAAGATCTCAAGAAATTCCCAAACGTTCGGGGAGATTAAGCCTGAGTCAGATCAAACATCTTGCGAGCTCATTGAAATCTTCACAATCCAGCTCTGATCATAATTGTCAGCAAACTGAAACTGATGCAACGACAAAGGAAAGCATTGATAACATTTGTAAGTCCCACAGACATGGATCACGATTATTAGTATTTGAAGAAGTAAATTGTATAAAATATTCTGGACGAGTACTAGAGTAGATACACCTGTGTGACTCTGCTTGCTTACTACTATTTGATGTTCTGTTAACGGGTTGGAGGCTGTTCTTTAGGCTTGATAAGAAAAGGCATGCGATTAGTTCATGTTAAACGTCTTGCCCGAGCTCTACATTCTTCAACTGGAAATAAACCTGACCAAGAGAACTTGAGCAAGATGTAAGGTATGATCTATTGAAGGCCCCCTCTTTCAGAAAAGTGTTTCCTGACCCTGAGAATTATCTATTCATCAACTTATGCTGTTCGGAAACGTGTCAATGTTGCATATAAATATCATTTCATGCATGCTTATGATTATCAATATGAGGAGATCAATTTATTGCTAATTGCTAATTCCAGCAGTTTCTAAAGTAAATCACGCATGTTAAAAACTTACTGTCCACATTTTTTGATCCTTGTTTGTAATAGTCAAAACTGTCTTATCACTATCAGTAAAAAGAATCTGTTTTTAATATAATTAATGGACAAAAAGGGAACTTTTGTTAGTGCTTTCGTTATTTGACGCCGTATTCCTGCTCCATTCACTTTTGTGCTCCACTATATTCTGCTAAGCAGTAAGTTCTTTCTTGAACTTGAGATCGAACCTGATGCGGCTCATGAGTAGGTGGAACATATTATTACCTTTCAAAAAGGGTTGATTTCAACAGAACTTGAAAGCGAACATAATCGAATTTAGGTTTAAACAATGTAAATGTGGGCTAATCTAACAGCTTAAACGCTTATTTAGGAATGTTGTTGTTAGATTTGAACAATATGACTGTAGTCTGATCTGACCGCGCTTAAACACTTATTTAGGAATGTTGATTGTATTTTATCATATTGTTTGGTCTTTCTCCAAACTTCTGTTTTCTTTCTGGCCAATAAATGTCTTTTTAATAATGCCAATAATAAATGTCTTAATGAATGAAAATGCGACACGATGGACTCATACTGCACCCGCTTAGGAAATAAACTCAACATTTTTGTTTGGTTAAACTCGGGAACCATAAGTTCTATATCTTTGATTTTCCTTTTTACGTTTCATGACTATGGTTTATAAATTTTCAGGAAATCAGTAGCAATGGGGCTTCTGTCAAGTCAAGAAGGGTCTGGACATTGTTCATTAGTTCTCTCTTTGCATGGATAAAAAATGTTTCTTTTTATTCTCTGTTTTCTGACCTAATGATTCCTTGAATTGTGTGAATTTTATTTTTTCCCTTTTCCCATTTTTGGGATTCGTTTTCCTGCTGGAAGTGTTCCTACAGTATGGTAAAATCTTAGCTCGTTTCAATGATAAAGTTTCTGTTGCTTAACTATTACATGCTGCGTGGACATGTGAAACAAATACATGTACATCGATTTCCATGTGTTTAGTACTTGGCAAAATTACCAAGATTGTCAATGGTTGACGAGGTAGATATTAGTGAAAGTTGAAACTTGAAAATGGTACGGTTGATATAATATATTATCAGACTTAAATATATATTTATTTGCATAGTATCTTTTCATTAATGTAATATATATTTTGATTGCACTAGGGTCACATAAACTTTATTTATTAATTATTATCACATTCAAGTCCATAACCTTTTTGCCTCCACTTCATTCATTTATTTAGCGTTTCAGTAAGTGCCAATGAGATTTTATATTAATTGCGTTTTGTTTTTCTATTTATTAGAACTACAAGGGGCATAATACTGTCTTTTTTTTTTTTTTTTAAAGGAAAAACTTAACTTTCATTAGTCATAGAATCTTTCAGTACATCAAGCGATAGCTGCCTATTAAGCCACTAGGGAGCCAAGTTCATAATACAAATATTAGGAGAAATTTTAGCATGCCTACCGCTACTTTATTTGCTTGTCGGGGTGCAAATATAATAGTGAATTTGTCATACTCATTAAGAGATCTTCTAATATCTTCAAGTTCAATGATTAGTCAAACTCCGTGGCATTGTCTTCCTGTCTATGGATTGCATCAACTACAACATTTGCATCTAATTCAATTGTCGCAGCTTGATAGCCCAAGGATTGCACCCACAGAATTGCATCACGATCACCCAACGCTTCTGCTTCTTTAACGGCCCAAACTCCCCTAAATATTCGTGCGTGGCAAGCAAGAAAACCTCCAGTCTTGTTCCTCAAAACCATGCCAATCCCAACACACTAGTCTGCTTCAAATAAGACAGCATCTGCGTTGCATTTAACAGTTCCATTGCTCGGTTTCTGCCATCCAATTCTTCTCGGCCTCTGCTGGATTGATGAGCTACACTTCGTCTTTACTTCCTTCCATTCCTTCAAATAGCTTAGGCCGTGGTTCACTGTTTGCTCAGGACAAAATCTTTGGCCCGTCCACAGCTGCGAATTACGTTGTCTCCAAATTGACCACAAAATAGCACAAATATTCTCCATTATTTAAGTATCCTTTCTACTCAAATAATGGAAGAACCATTCTTTAAAATTCCCCCAAACACCAGCATTCATGTTCAAGCCCATATACCTCCAGCAAGATGTAGCAAAATCGCAACACACCAAAGAATGAAAGACAGTTTCCTCATATAGCCCACATATAACGCATAAATTTGGTAGTTGAATTTTATGCATTAGCCTCTCTCTTGTTGGTAGACAGTTCCGACAAGCTTTCCATAAGAAAAATTGGATTTGTGGAGGTAGATGCAATCGCCAGAACCCTCTCCAATTATTGTCCTCTTGAAGATGACCATAATCCTCATCCATTTCCAAAGTTACTTGGTACCCCGATTTGACGAGGTAGTTTTCCACTTTTACTAAAGTGCCACATCCATCTATCCCATACAGCCACATTTGATAAAGGAATTCTAAATATTTCTCAGACATCTCTAGAGTTGAAGATTTCTCCCAGTAGTTGAGCATTCCACTCCGTCAAGCCTGGAATAAACAACTCATTCAGGGCATAATACTCTTTTTTATTGAATTTTTCATAAATTTACTCTAATGAATGGAAGGTTGAGTATAAAGAGCCATTTAAAAAGCGAGGGACAAGAGACTAGACGGGGCAAGTAAAAACTAGGAATTTGTTATGCAATTAACGGTATGTGGTTATTTTTTTATTGATAATTACGTATTAGTCGGTTGGTGTAATTACTTACAAACTTGTTGGTAGGATATCTTTTCTCGTCAAACTTATCTCTCTTAATAAACAAAACCCTGCGACCATCCCATCCTTTTCCTTTACTGCCTCATTGCCCCGGACGTAAATTTTTTGAAAATGAACGGTGGCAACGATGATGGTAGTGGTTGTATGATCGTTGTATGATCGGATTCGATATCACATTGTGTGTTAATTTTTATCTAAAAATTATCACATCATACAGTGAAGAATTTCAATAAATAAAAGAGTATTCTAATAAATTGAAAATTATTACATTATTATATTGTAATAAAAGGCAGATCTGTTGTAAAACTAAAGACTTATGAAAGATTCAGAGATCGAACTAAATTGGGCTTATGAAAAGAACAAAGTTGTCGAATTTTATAAAACTGCCCCAATAGCAGAACTCTTACCAGACCCTCTTTCCCCTGTTTCACAGACGTGGAAATTCCAGTCAACACAGAATCCAACTGTAACGAATAAGGAAACAAATCCCTGCCGAAATCTAGCCCTGTAACGATCCATACTCTTTCCTCGTTTAAACTCTTGCGAATTCCTACCCAAATTCACTTTCCTTTTTACCCCCATCAATCAATCTGATTATTTATATATATATATATATATCGCTTCACTGAGTACCCTAGTCTCTCATTTAATCAACCGCCCCTCATTGATCAAATACACTTTGGGTTGGCTGCGGTTGGGTTCTTGAATCTTGATATTGTTCTTGCTACTGTAACTTACTGCATGGCGGATTCTAGTTTCGAAACGCCCAAAAATGGGCAGGAAAACCCTAATGATTTTCACGCGTTTGTTGCATGTTCCGGAAACTTCAGGGTGAGTGAAGATGGCGCCTTGAGGAGTCGAATCCTTGACCTTCCTCCTGCGATTGTTGACGGCCCCTTAGTTTCTTTTCCTTCCAATATCCCAGCAACGAGAATCCCAGAAGAAGATGTCAATGGTGCTGATAAACAAACTCAAAAGCACAGTGATCAATTGCTTGCGGTCCAAGAAACTCCCCAACCTACACAAGGGCTCTCAAGAAACTTGGTTTTTAACCAGGGTAATGTCTCGGATAATCATAATTCTAATCTTCAATGTCAGTCAGTTGTACCTAATATTTTATTTGCCCTATACGTTTACATGTGAATTTCATGAAATTTTAAACAAAGAGTTTTGTGGTCTACGGGAATCTGATTATTATTGAAGAATTGAAATTTCTTGGTTGCTTTTCTGCATGGGTGAATTGTGATACAGGTGCTGTTATCGGGTCGTCGAATTTCAACAGTATGGATTCTATGTATTTATCACCAAATCTAGGTGCAAATGGACAGGGGCTAATGAATATTTTCAATGGAAATTCATCAATATCAGACCCTGTGAACCTCTATAATGGAATGCCAGTGTGGAATGATGCTGTTGGAAACCATGGATTGTATTCACCAGTTGAACAATTTGGATTCAACAACTATGATCAGAGAAGTTATAGTGGTTCGTGGAAGCAAAATGGTGTTGTCGATGCGAATGAGTATCCAGGAAGCAATGTTTACACCAACGGCACGGAGATTCCAATGGGTTCGAATGGCTACCAAGGGGGAAATTTTCAAGAAACTCAGTACACAGTTTTTCGTGACTCTGTTTTACAACTGATGGTGGATGAACGCGGGCACTTTGTCTTTGATGAACTTATAAATTCATGCACAGGAGATCAGTTGCATTTAATTATATCGACATTGCTTTCAGACATTGAGTTGTTTATCCAAACTGCATTCTGTAGAATTGGGTAAGAAAAGAGCATTTTAACCTTTATTTACACTCTCCTTGTCTCGTAATTCTCTTGGACTTGATAAGAAGCTTGTTTTGAGTTTTGACAGATCAAGTTCTCTCCAAAAACTCATCAAGAAGCTTAAGAAAACCAGGTGTGCCTCCACAATAACGAGGATTCTGTCCACTAGGTACTATGAAATCATGACTCATGGGTTTGCCCGGCACGTTATCATACAATGCCTTAACCTCTTGAGTCGAAAATCTAATGGGGTAAGTCAGTGTCGTTCATATTCCTTGATATTGTCAATGCTGTCTCCCAAAGATTATATTGCAAATAACACCACAAATCTTTCAAATTTTTGGTCTCAGGTACTTTATGAAGGTGCAATATACTATTTCCAAGACTTGGCCATACACGAAGTGGGATGTAGATCGTTGAACGAGTGCATCAATAGCATCGCAGGTGAACAGAGGGATAGACTTCTGAATCGTATTGCTCTTGTGTCTGCTTTCTTGGCGAATGATCCTTATGGGTGCTAACCATTGAAATTCTCTAACTAAGAAAAGCAATCAATCTTGTTCATCATACTGTCTAGTCTTGATTCTATTATCGTTGAGATTGTGCATGTAACCTTATTAGTTTACGGATGTCGTCCTTAGGAATTACGTTGTGCAACACGTCCTCGACCTAAGAAACAATCCCATAACAGAGAAAGTTCTGTGTTGCCTCCAAGGTCAGTTTACACAGCTATCAAAGACAAAAGGAGGCAGCCATGTAGTCGAGAAATGCATCGAATCTTCTACATATGGAAGCAGATTGGTGGCTAAAGAAATCTTGGATTCTTCCACATGTATTCAACTGGGTTCACATCCTTTTGGCAACTATGTAATTCAAAAGGCATTAATGAAGACAAAGGTAACTAATTCTATTGTTCTTTGCCTTCCATCAAGTAGAGTTGGTACTGGTTTCATATGCATTGAGAACCAAATCTGTTGTCTTTCTCTGCCTGCAGGAAGAAGGGCAGATGCACCTCCATGAACCTCTTGTAAAGATTCTTAAAAGAGGCGAACAGACCCTTAAACGGACAGGTGCTGGGAAGTATGTACTTACTCTAGTCGAAAAGCTCGAGAAGGAATCCGACCCGTCAAAAGAGCTATTTTTGAAGAAATGAAGCTGTTGAATAGCTAGATTGTGTCATTATCAGTGTGCCTGTTTTCTTCCCTGTTGCAGAGTGTTTATCTGTTTAATTTTGTAGCCTTGAAAAGAGGTAGGCCTTTTGTACATGTAATGCGGTACTCTCTTAACCTGTAGGTATTAATGTTCTTTATTTGTTTTTCTTTAAAATATAATTTGCATCTTTCGCTATGAATCTCAGCCTCGAAAAGAAATTCTCTTCAATAAGCTTTCATAGCGGGTGGTCTTGAGTTCGACTCTCAATGAAAGCATATTACTTTTCTTTAGACGGCCAATTTTGGTTTTGTTTTTATTTAGACAGAATATTACAAAAATAATAAAATTGAAAAAGAAATATTATTTCTTCAAAACTTTTGATTCTATATTTAGAAATAGAGAGAATATTAACATGAATCAAAATTTTCGAAAGAAATAAGAGAAAGTTTAAAAACTAAGATTAATGTTGGGGGAAAAAAGTCACAGGAAAAAAATTAAGGGAAAAAAATATATTTCCAAATAATGTGTAAAAAGAGAATGGAGGGAAAACATATTAAAAGATTTTGTTTATTTTTTCAAAAAATTTTTACACATTATTTTGTTATTATTTTTTTGCCATATAATTTAAAATCGATTTTTTTACATAATATTAATTTTTTAAAATTTTATTATATATTATTTTAAGGAATAAAGTAGGCGAAAAAAGTAAAATATGAGCTAAATTTAGCCCCTCTTTTACCTCCCCCACAAAGAATAATGCTATACAGTACCAGTGGTGTTTGTCGCCAGTCTAGATGGCATCTAATGTGGCATTAAATGATAAGTGAAATTAAATGAATAAATAAATGATTCACTTAATTCAACTTCTCATTTAATGTCACCTTGATATGGTGCCAAGCACCAATTGTGTTAAATAGCATTACTTCCCACAAATGGCTTTTTCCCCTCCTTCCCATATACATAATTTGATTTTATTAAAGGTAAAAACTTAAATTTGGGTTTTTACCCCAACACTAATCATGTTCTTATGTTACATGTTTAGGATTCACGACTTTTTTTTCATTGTAGAATTTAATTTAATAAATTTGTAAGATAATTTCAGAGTTGTTATGGGAGAAAAATGTAAATTTATAAAGAACGGTCAACTTAGAGAGAGAATAAAAAGTAGCACGTGGTTAGAAAATGACCTCTAATACTAAGATAGAGTATATATGATCCACTTGAATTTCAATAATTATAATAAAAGTGTTACATCAAAAATTGATGTGGGGGCCTTTACCATAATATTATATAGTGATCAATGTTCTTGAAATCATTGATTATTACACTGATGTCTCGATTGCATTTTTATCCATACGGAGCCGTCCGTAGACCCAATGGGAATGTGAAACTAATAATAGTAAACGTATATAATTGGTGCACGTGGAAGTCCTTTAGATGGCTTTTCATTCTTTTATATATATATAATCACTAAATTGCTAACCCTTAAAAAGATTGTTAAATTCCTTTAAAAAAATAATAAAATAAAATAAGATTGTTAAATAAATCGATAATCAGAATTGATACAAAAAAGGCTCTTAACCTGGAGTAGCATCACTTGGTTGGTATGTAGTCAATTGCCTGATGAAAAAGCTAAGTATATTAGTTCACCCCATATGATTAAAATTACCCAAGCCTCAATTCCTAGGTTGGTGCCCTAAAGTTTCTTCTTCTTGCATCCTTTAGGTGCCCAAATTTTTCCCAAAGTGCGACTAAAATAACGTTTGTTCAACTCTAAAAATATGTCACCACCTAAATTTGTTGACTCTTGAATTCATAAGAAAACTTCTACGAAAACATACCAAAGTAAAATAATTGAACAATTGTAATCAAATGTATATATATATATAGAATATTAATAATATAATCCAAAAAAATTTAAATTAAAAGCTAAGTTGCTTGGCCACATGTACTTTGGTGTTTGATGAGTCCATCTGCTATGAGAGGGTACACAAGGAATCCCTTCTGTCCTTCACACATCTTCCACTTTATCTACAATTTTATATACTAAGGTTGATGAAAAGTTTTTGTTTTTTCTATTTTTTATAATTTTAGGGGGAAAAGAAACCATTTGCCAAATGATTCCAAATTTGCAATGTTCTATTATTTTATTTTCAGTTTATTTTACGGGGAATCCCACTCCATTTTTGATCTCCTGGAATTTGAGAAATTTGCACTTGAAGTCATGGATCCTTCTCTACAAATGCAATTGAGACCTTAACGTTTTCATGTCTCGCAGTGCAGCCCATGGGACCTTTGGATGTTTTCTGTCCACATATTCATTAATTCAATTTTTGACATTCTCTTGATGGTTAGATTATAGTAAAACTAATTTCATTTCATTTTATTTTTTGTTCTTCTATTTAAAATAAAAAGTAGAAGAAAAACACAGATTAAAGCAAAATGTCGAAATAAGGTCAATGGTTAGGACTAACCGTTATTTGAAAGAAGATCATGCAAAGATCCTTCAATGGCATATTTAACCAAAAATCAAGCACTGTAACGTGAGATGTTGGAGATTTAGTTTCAATTTTTTTGAAAGATTTGGAACTTCGAATGAATTTTCTCTTATTTCTTTTTTCTTCTTCTTCATCTATTATTATTATTAAGCATAAAAGATGAATAATAAATGCAACTAAATTGAACATAAGTAGCATGTGAGGACAGACACCACCGGGCACCGGCCATATTGTTTATAGGCTGTGAGTGCCTTCCTTTCACATGAGGCGAACAAAAAGGGGTAAAATTTATGAAAAAGAAAAAAAAAATGAGTTATCAAAAATTCTATTTTTGCAGTAGTTCCAGATTTCTCAGAAATGTTGTTTTGTTTCATTTTACTAGTAAGTTAGATCGTCGAGAAATATTTTTGTAGACATCTATTTGTTATCTTTTCAAAAAGTGTAACGTTGTATAGTTTGAAGATGGAAACGTTTTCGTTATGATAACAGTTGTTACAAACTACATAAAGGGAAAATGAGATACATGTTTATTCGATCAAAAGCACGTGTCCCTTTTAACTGTTTTAACTCTTCTGTTATTGTATTTTCTTTCTTTCTTTCTTTCTTTTTTTGGGAAAAAGATTATTGTCATATGTAATCTTTTCATCATTTGATGTCACATATTTTATCAGGACAACTAGTAGTGAAATTAATGGTTTTTGCAGCATCAAATGCTAATTTAGGGCATTGATAATTGCAAAGGTCTACACTTCCACAATTTCCAACACAATAGTAAACGTGAACCACGTGATTGGTTTTGATCTAAAGGTTATGTAATGTGTAGAAAATAGGATCTCATCAAGTGTGTTGCGTGTAAATGTTGTGTAAGTTTCTTCTATATATATGTAGCATCATTCTTGATAATTTACTATAACTTACAAGATGTAAGTTGTAAGGCTTTTGAGTTTTTAAAGTTTGATTTTGTAATATATATATATAATATATATTTTTCCAAAAATGTTTAGTCAAAATGTAAGACAGGAAAATGCAAAAATATAAATTTATAAAGAATGTGTCACGAAGAATGGATTCATAGCCAGAATCTTTAATATCTACTTTGCCATACTTAAATTTACAATAACACCGGACCTTACATGGGTTCGGACTTCGGTGAGTGGTCATGCTCATTGTCCACAACTTTTGGGAGTCCGAAAATTTTGAAAATTCAATTATTTGTTTAAACAATAATTTAATATCTAATGATGAATGTTTTAGTTTTCCTTATAGAATGTCATGAGTTCAAATCTCCGTTCACCATTATTGTTATTTTTATTTGAGAAATCTGTACATAGTCTCAACCTTCTTTCAACTTTTTTATATAACTAAATTTTCACATTTTAAGTTAATTTTATTAACAAAAGAAATATGATTTTTTATTTTTAATTTTATTTTTATTTTTACTCCAAGTGTCAACAAATCCGCAAAGTCCTTTAATGTTCTACAGATTTTATAAAAGTCATCCACTTGGAAAAGTCTATAAAAGTGCTAGAAATTGATATACCTTTTAGGCTTTTACTGTCTCTAACAAATCTACCATTCCCTCCATCTCAAATATATATGGTATACTTTTCCATCTTTTTTGAGTTGTCCCAAATATATGGTCATATTTTCATATTAAAAAATATAATTTACAATATTTTACTAATCTATCAATATTTGATATTTATACTTGTAACTATCAATTTTAAATTTTAATTATTAAATTAAATATGACAAATTAGTAGATTACAAAATATATTTTGCCAATACTTTTTTTTTGGGTTCATTGGATATATGTCCTCAAAGGGTACCTAATATAGAAAAGTTAGGGATGAGTATCCTACGCAATGGAGTCTAACATGGATACCCGAATGAATTTGACTTTTTTTTTTTTTTTGAATAACTCCTATCAACTAGTACCACTTTGATGTGGGACGAGGAAGTATCACTCTCTCGCACCCTCATTTTCATTTGCATAATTTATTTTAATATGCAAAGCTGGAAAAGAAAATATTTTCTAACTTTCATAGGAAGCATTTTATTTAGGGGAAGCGAGAATTGATTTTCCAAAAAAATGAGGAAAACTATGCTTAAAAGAATTGTACTATGGAATTTCAATTCTATTTCCATTTGTCAATCAAACACATGAAGATGGAAAATTTTTGAGAAATTTGATATTTTCTAGAGAAAATATCTCCAGTCAAACATGCTATAATATTTTGCTAACTCTTCAATTTCATATAAAACTTTTACAATATATATTTAAAAAAAAAGACTTGGAACTTTCACTAAAATAGAGATCCAACTTCTAAACTTTGGCTAAGACATTTATTTATGTATTGATATGGGATAGATACATTCATATGCAACTATGTTGAAAACATCTTTCATTTTTTTTCTCTCTACTTTATAATTATGAAAGTTTGAACAATGTGGGATGCCAACTTTTACGTGTCAACTCAAAGCCCCAACAATTTAATTTGACAATTATTTATTTACAAATTCATAAACATGATACATTTTAAAACCCGGTAATAATAATCGTTATTAAGAGAATAATACAGCCAACATGATTAATACTACGGCAGATTTTTTGAACAGAAAAAGGGTTGAAATTTGTAGCTTATGACAAAGATTTGTCCTTGAAAAGATAGTATTACAACAAACAAATGGGTCATACAATTATTTTGTCCAAATTTTCAAAAAGAAGAAAAAATTCGAAAATCTGAAAACAGCCTAGTCACCATCTTCAATCGTCTACATTTCTTACGCGAGAGGATAGCCAAAGAGCATACCCTCTTATGGTGTAAACTGCACGCACGAACTCAACGAATCAACACTATATTTACCCATTTGAGAAGTGAAAATCAATCACATTACCTTTCTTTTTTTTTCTCTCTCTCTCTCTCTTTCACGTAACATATACTATAAATACATAATCTTGGCAATTGAACCAAAGCCTGATTTTTAATTAACAGGAAGTCGAAATAGGGAGGAAAGAAGAGGGCCTCTAGCCCTCTGCTTGTTGCTATCTATGCCTCCCTACAGATCTTGAATTGTGTCCTTTTCTTATCTGGGTCTTTATTGTTTGTAAATTCAAGCTTGTGTTTTGATACATATTGACCTTTTCTTGATTGTTTCGAGTCAAAGTTTGAATCTTAAATTGTTCCTCAGGGATTCTGGATTGTGGGTATATTGATCTGATAAAGATCATATGATCCCCTGCTGAATCAAAGATTGCCCATTTCTCGTTTTAAGTGAAAGAATCTTCAAGTTTATATTGTAATTTATTTCTTAAGGTATGGTTTTTGTTAATCCATCTACGTTATCATGCTTCTTATTGATTGGATTCTCTTCTGATAATTGATTCGATGTTGAGTGAGCTGTGTAAAAGTTGGAAATTGAATTGTTTTATAGGGTAGTTTTTATGTTCTAGTTTTGGATTAGTTTTTGACAGATTCATTGCGTGCTCTTTACTTTGAATGATCTGTTTCTGTGATTTAGTAATTGCAAATATTTTCTATGTGATTAGATAAATGTAGTGATATTGGATTGCTTTAGATTTGATTAATTGGGAATATTTGGACTATTGCCAATGCAGGGGTGCAGAAATGGAAATGAATCCCAGCAAGGTTTTTGTTGGTGGGATTTCTTGGGAGACTAATGAAAAGCGTCTGAGAGAGTATTTCCAAACATTTGGTGAAGTGGTGGAAGCTCTGATAATGAAAGATCGCACCACGGGCCGTGCCCGTGGTTTTGGTTTTGTTGTTTTTGCCGATACTTCTGTCGCTGAGACAGTTGTCAGGGAAAGACACACAATAGATGGCAGAATTGTAAGTCATATATTCACATTTTGCAAAGTATTCGAGGATTGAATTTCATGTGTTAAATTAAAAACATTTCAACTGAGCATTTTAATCAATGTTCACTTGCAGATATATAGCCTGTTAAGCATGTAATATCTATCACGTACTAAAAAAAATTCTACACTTGCCTTGAATGTATAATTTACCTGCTATCCAATAACCTCCTCTAGGAAATTAATCTAATACAGTTAACTTGGATTGCCAATAATGTGCTATATTTGCATAATACATGCTTAATAATGTGCTATATTTGCATAATACATGCTTAAAAATTATTGTATCATAAGACTTGAGTGCCCAGAATAGGTTCTATCTTGTGACCATCTGAACTGATACTTGACAGAAGTCATCCGATCTGATACTTGACAGAAGTGAAATAATATTGGCAAACATATGATCTTGCTAGGCCTTGCTGTGAATAAGTCAACATGAGTAAAATCAATGCTGTTATGCTGCATTTAGGTACTTAGATCTTGGAGAGTTGGGGAGCCAAATGATCATGAAATGCTAAGATCGGAGGTACTTAGAAACATTTTTATCTCACAGATTCAGATATCGTGAAATGCAAAACATGTGTCTTCGACAAATATGCATCACATCAAAAAAGTCCAGTGTGTTGCTAATATATTTGTTTTATTTATCTAAGTACTTTCTGCAGTAACTTTTGTATTGCTGTCAAGGAAGTGATAGTTAGAATGTCTTCATTTCTATGCTGAAATTTCATAAGAGTTATCATTTTAGTATCTGTTTCTTTAGGTGGAGGCAAAAAAGGCTGTTCCTAGGGATGATCATCATAACTTCAATAGAAACTATGCAAGCGTTCAAGGATCACCTGGTCCTGCCCGCACAAAAAAGATCTTTGTAGGAGGCTTGGCATCAACAGTCACAGAAAGCGACTTTAAGAGATATTTTAATCAATTTGGGACAATAACAGATGTGGTCGTCATGTATGACCACAATACTCAAAGGCCTAGAGGTTTTGGTTTTATCACTTATGACTCGGAGGAGGCAGTGGATAAAGTTTTATACAAAACTTTTCATGAACTTAATGGGAAAATGGTTGAGGTTAAGCGAGCTATTCCAAAGGATTTATCTCCAGGTCCAGTTCGAAGTCCATTAAGTGGATATAACTATGGTTTCAATCGGGCAAGCAGCTTCCTTGATGCTTCTTTTAATCAAGGTTATAATTCAAGCTCACCGGCAGGCTATGGCATGAGAATGGACAGTCGATTTAGTCCTTTATCTGTATCTCACAACGGATATCTTCCATACAGCCCATCTAATTATAATGCAGCACTAAGTTTGGATGCAGGATTGAGTTCAAACTATGGGATGATTGGAGAATCAGTCTTGGGATATGGACGTGGCATGAACAGCTACTACAGAGGAAATTCAAGCAGATATGAAAGTCCGGTTGGATATAATATGGGGGATGGAGGAAATAGTTCCCTGTTGAATTCGACAAATCAAAACATGTGGGCCAATGACAACCTGAAGTTTGGTATGAACTCACTCGTCTCTGACTCTTTCTTTGGCTCTGCAAATGGGAGTAGTGATATAGTAGGTGGTTTAGGAAGTATTGGAGGAAAATGGGGTTCACCCCCCGTTTCTGCACAAGGTGCTGGTAATGGTTCTTTAAGCAGTGGTAATGTTGGAAGTTATGGCAGCAGACAAAATAGTTTCGGCAGCATGGGAGGTTACGATAGGAGTGGTGGAGGCAATGTGATTGCAGATGAGGTTCAAGATGATGGTTTTGGGAGCTTATATTGGACTAATTCAGTTTATGGGGATCCCACTTGGCGTTTGCCTTCTCCAGAGCTAGAAAACTCTGCTTCCTTCAGTTATGGACTTGTTACTGCAGCTTCTGATGTTACACCTAGAAATTCTGTTGGTTTTGTCGGGGATTATAGCATTACAACTAGATCAAATAGAGGTATGCATTTATATCACTACTCTCATTCCTTTTCCCACTTAAGTTTCTAATGAACATGCTTCCTCTAGTTGTGGAATTATTTCCATGAATTTATATTTATCTATAACAGATAATAAAACATTTCAAGTTTTCAACTTACGAGTTTCGTTAATACATGCTGAAAATAGGCAATATTGAACTTTCAATGCCGGTTTTCTAATTCGATTCTTACGTTCATCAGGAATTGCAGCCTAGGGACAACTGCTGTATCAATACTGTAAGTCTGTAAGTCTATAGTAGGTGATATATACAGGATGAGCCAAATGGAGGATCTTGAGTTACTTGTATTCCCTGGTGGACGTTTTCATGCTACAAGCACAGTCAATATCCGATCAAAGTACTTGTTCTAGACACCTCGTCACCAGGCGATTTTTAAGTATTTTCATAGAAATGTCTAAAGTCGAGCTTTTCAATATAGTTTTTGTTTATTAATATTTGTTGATATGTGAAATTGGTTTTGCGGGACGTGAGCCCTTTATCATGCATCTTTTGTGTGACGTGATATGATACAGAGTGGGACATTTTGTTCCCTCTCTTCTCTAATAATATCATCAAAGTTCCTGGTTCGTGCTAGGTTTCTTGTTCAAATCTTGTTGACAAATTACACAGAAGGTTTGGTTTACTTGGCTATGCTATAAAACTCTAATTTACTAAAAATTGAATCATTTCTTTCATGTATTTTATATTCTCATAGAAATGCTCTTTGGTGCATTCTGGTCCTTTTTTCTCTTCTGGTAGTCCCCCTCCATTGGATCACCAATTCATGCAGAGCCCAATTGGCATCTCTGTATATCGAATTCTTCAGTGTTATTCAAGTATACTCCTGACAAGGCAGACGTCTCATTCAAATCGTATTATTCAGTGTTATTCAATATTCTCGGCCCATGTTCTGTTACATGGTAGGTTTAGAGGACCTATCAAATCATGACCTATAGTAATTATCAAAAAATGGAGCACTATATTTGTGGTCCAGCTTGGATAGTCAGGTCTATATATAGACAACCATTGATGTGATCCTTTAATGACATTATTTATAATGTGACTTTCTGTTTCTAATGTTGGTCATAATCTAATTATTTACTCTCCCAGGGTTTTTAAGGCTGGAGATATCACTCCCTATCAGTGTTCTAAAAAACGTGAGGCGTGGAAAATCGTCAAGACTAAGCATTGAGCTTAAGCGTGCGTAAGCGTAACAATGCGCGATAAAAGCGTAACCAATACGTGATAAAGAGCAAAACGTGATAAAGCGTGGAGCCCAAGCTTCAAGCCTAGGCGAGCTTTTTAAAACAGATCTCCCAATCATGTTGTTCTAGTTAATGAAAGGTTAATTATAACTGTGTTACGTCGTTCTCTAAAGAGATAATTTATCTTTGAATTATACAAGGATCGTTGTTGTATCTGTTGAGTCAAAATTAAAAGTTGATAGACTAATAACTCAAGTGGTAAGAACACCCTTAATATAATTGAGTCTACCCACTTGAAATTTCTCTAATTGTATCGAAAGAAAAAAGCACACACGCAGACCGTTTAATTATGGAAAGAGTGGGAGTCACTGTCAGAGAGTTTTGACAAACAAGAAGCAATTCATTGGCAATTCCCAAGTATAAAGGTTAAGTTGTCATAATTTCAGAACTACCAAGGAGAGAGACTGTAATTTACTCTCTCTCTCTCTCTCTCTCTCTCTCTCTCTCCCCTCCTAAACAATTTTGATGGTGATTGTTAATTTCTTTCTTCTTTTTTCTTTTGTTTTTTGGGTGGGGGGTTTTGTTGAAATCTATGGGTACTGTCTCTTTATTCTACAAAAATAGTTTAGAAGTTATGTTCACACAAATTAAAAAAATATAATAATTAATATAGTTGAAAGTTGAAAAATTAAATTTCAACAGTATTTTTCATAAATACTTTTATATCTCATTAATTGTGCAAAAATATTTTCAATATATAATAAGTAGTTGATGTGGGGTAATAACAAATACATTAACTAGAGACATATATGAAACTGAAATATTAAAGACATGTTTAATAAGGTAAATGTACTATCTTTTTATAACGTATAAAAATAGTATACTGGATTATCTTTATAGAACGTAGGGAGTAATATTTATCCACATCCAATGAAGTAGCGTTATTATGAATAATTTTATTTAGACAAAAAAAAAGATAAAAAGAGTGACAAAATAAACATATAACATATGTGATTATTATTAATGTACAAGTGATGTGATGTGTTTAAAAATATGATTTTACGATATGCTAATTTCGTTAAAACTTTTGTATACTTTTTTGTTCAAATAACACAAAGGTTATTTTGAGATTCGTGGATGTTAAAAATAGAATATTAGACTTCGAGGTGGCAACACCCTGTGCACTCTGATGTGACATCTTCTCATGAATAGTGTCACACGTAAAACAACTAAAACCGTCTACTTTAACCGTGTGTAATATGCATAAACGATATTAAAAATCTGATTGTATTATAAAAATAAAAAAAAAAAAAGAGTTGGGGGTGGGGGGATGAATGAATATAGCAAAGAGCAATATGACTACATACGAGAGGTGATATTAGTACGTCATACGTGAACGGAGACTAGAGAATAGCTTTTTCGGAGTGCCAAAATACCTATATTGTCTCTTCACCGAGAACGGATCTCCATCTTTAGGCAAAGACAATAGAAGTAATTAGGGTAATTTTCAGCTAACGTCCCCAACCTTTCAATAAAATTGAGTTTACGTCTTTGACCTTTGATTTTAGTCCTCAGGGTCCCTAACCTTTTAAAAGTGTTACTATTAAAGTCCTTGTGACAAAAATCGTCAATTCCACCGTTAAAATTAGAGGTATTTTGGTAAAATACAAAAAAATAAATATTTTAATGTTAAAAAACAAAAAAAAAAGAAGAAAGAGAGTGGGGGTAGGGGGACTTGGCTGCCGGAAATTTGGCTGCCATTTTCGGCAACCGAAATGGGGGAGTTCCCCCCTTTGGCTGCCATTTCCAGCAGCAAAGGAGGAGAGACTCCCCCCTTTGGCAGCCGGAAATTTTAGCTGCTGGAAATAACAGCAAAAATACTCTCATTTCCAGTAGCAAGGGGGGAGACTCCCCTCCTTTGGCAAAAGCTACCGGAAATGGCAGCAAAATTGCTGCAAGTTCCGGCAGCACAGGGGGATGGGAAAGAGAGAGAGACGGGGGGAGTCTCCTCCCCTTTGTGGCAGCCAAAAGCTGCCATTGCTGTCATTTCTGGCAGCACAGGGCCAAAAATAGCAGTCAAAATGGGGGAAGACTCTCCCCTCCCCATGCTGCTGGAAATAGCGACACTTTTGCTGCCATTTCCGACAGCTTTTGGAGGAGGGGTCTCCCCCTTTGGTTGCCGGAAATGGCAGCCAAGTTCCACCTCCCACCACTCTCTTTTTTTTTGTTTTTTTAATATTAAAATACTTGTTTTTTTTTTTGTATTTTACCAAAATACATTTAATTTTAACGGTAGAATTGACAGTTTCCATCACAAGGACTTTAAGTGTAACACTTTTAAAATGTTAGTGACCCACATGACTAAAATCAAAGGTTAGAGACGTAAACTCAACTTTGTTAAAAGGTTGGGGACGTTAGCTGAAAATTACCCAAGTAACTATGCATGATGAATCAAGGTGGTGTTCGCTTTGACTGATTTATTAACTAATGGCTACCTCTTCTATGGAACGAGATGAAATTGGCCAGTACGACTACTAGTCCCTAAAATGTTAAAATATTTCACTCTAGTCTGTGATGTTCTAGCTTTCACACTTTAGTCCTTCTACTACAACTAGATTCTCATATATGCGTTACATAGGAAGATATAAAATCAAATTATATATATAACCTTAGTCTGAAATGTTAAGTAATGTATAATTAGCCACATCGATTTGTAATGTTTAGATTATCTTATAGTTAATTAATAGTTATTATGTACTTGCTAGATATGAAATGCTATTAATTGACTTTAGTAAGGATTGCCAAAAAAAAGTCAAACCCGATACCCATGAGTACCCTATCCTATTGATACGGGAATACCCTACTAAACTAGTAAATTAGCTTGGGGGTGAGATAAAAAAATCGACCCAACTTAACAATGGGCCAAGAAAGGTTATGATAATTTTATTCATACCCGACTTGTTTAACTGTTTCTTGACAAAAATAAAAATACTTACTGAAAATTCTAGTGTTTTGAAAAGTATAAAGATGATAAAACTTATCTTGAAAGTTTGATAATTTCAATTGCAATGTCATTGTTTACTAATACTATTCATTAAACAAAAAATGAAAATTAAAAAATATATAAATTAGTCAATAATTGGGTAATATGAATTACTCGTACCAACCCTTCCTCGACTTGTCCCCGATTTGAGTAGGGAAGGGGGAAAAAATTTTATGAGTAGGGTAACGGGTGTAGCATTCCTGATTTCGACCCAACCCATTGTCATTCTTATATTGCAATAAGTTAAACATTTTATTTTGCTTCATGACTATACTGCGAAAAGAATTCTATAAACTATGAAATGTTAATTAAACCATATATATTATATATAAAATAAGTAACATAATAATGATTCGATTTAAAATTATATAAAAATAATTAAAAATTAATGCATCAGTTAAAAAGGAAATAGATTATATATACATATATTAAAATATTTCGAATTAAATAATCAAAATCTTTGGATATAGATTAGTACAGCAAAATATCTAAGGAGATAAGATACATCTAGTATAAAAATCTGAAATTTGAGATTACATTCGTCGATTAGCAAAAGATAATAATAAAATAGAAATTATTTGCAAAACCTCTTGAAAAGATTCTTGAAGATAAAAGTAGATAACAACTATAATCTCAAATTAATATTAAAAAAAGGAAAATATTAATCTACAAATGATATAAAAATGAAATATAAAAATAATATAAGTGATAAATAAATGTAATAAAAAAATAAATAAGTTATGAAATGAATGGATGACATCGAATGATAAAATGAATGGATGAGATGTAACCCGTTCTGGTGCCATATGTGTGGCACACTATGACACTAATGGCTAAGTGGCGTGCCCTGAGGTTAATCATAACTAGGGTTCTAAAAAGCGTGAAGCGCAGAAAAGGGACGGCTCGAAACTTCAAGCTTTTAAAGTTTAAGCGTACCTAGGCAGAGCTTAAGTGTTAAAAAATGTTTTTCAGTTTTTTTATTTTTTTAATTTTTAATCAATCTAAAACTGTTAAATATTTAAATTAATGTATACTAAATTGAAAAACACATCTAAAAATATAAATATTATATCTATATTATAATTTTAAAAGAGATTATACAATTTAATATTTTCAAAAGACAAAATGTGAATGAGTCCTACTTTATAGACGAGGATTAAGTATTATACATCTGACAAATGGCCTAAAATAAAAAAAAAATGTCTTAATGGCCCAAAACAAAAAATGCTTCAATGTTATTATTTTGAGTCTTAGACCATTAGCTAATAAATGGCCTAAATATTCAATATTGAAAAAAAAATGGCTGTCAATGGTTTTTGTTGACCGCCTAGGTGTAGTCAACGAAAACTATTGACCGTTTTTTCACCGCTTAGCCTATAAGCGAGGCGTGGAAGGGGTGCGAGGCGCGCTTTTTAGAACAGTGATCATAACTATGTAGAGTGCCCTGATACACATCACATGACCATGTAGTACCATAGTGTGTCACATATATGACACTAGATCAATTTCAAATATGTCTTTACATGATATAACAAGTGAAATTGATGGAAAAACAAAAATAGTAATGATATTAGTATTATGTATATAAAGATTATTATTATTAGTAGAGTTCTCGCCCAGGCATTGCACGGGAAGAACAATAGCCATAAGAAAATTCAACATTAACATGTACTTAGTCTCAATTAAACATATATTAAATGCAATAAAAGTAATATAGAGTTGATTTAGTCGTCACACTTAGTTTCGATTTAATACCATGTATATAGTATGTTAATGGTGTCATACGATACATTAGGATACTCCACATGAGAAATTATAATAGATCATTTATTGTTATATATCTGATATTAGATCATTTTAAAAATAAAATAATAATAGTGTTACAAAGAAAAACTAATATAAAAAAATTTGTCTAATCAAATCAACAACCAATTATCATTGACCCATGTGTGTAAAAAATTAAAGCCTTAAAGTAAATACAAAATAGAGAATAGAAAATTAATATAAATTCTTAATCAGAATAAATTTCAATGAGATTCTTAAATTTCAATCAGAATATATTTGTTATAATTTTTTTTAGAAAGAGATTCTTAACTATATAAAAAATCACTTGTTTTTTAAGGAAGAAAGTTCGTAAAAGTTATTTTAATATTTAAGTTATTTTATTAGAAAGTAAGGAAAAAATTAAAAAAATATAAAACAAATTTACTTATTATCTAGTACAATCAGAATAGAGCTGATAATTATTCAAAGAGATTCCTGTGAACTTCTTTAAGGAGATATTCTTAATTATAAAAAAAAATGGATAATAAAATAAAAACAGAAAGTTGGGAAAAATTAAGAAAAAATGTAAGACAAACTTAATAGTTAACCACGAGTGACATCATTGATGACTTCACCAGTATTTTTATAATGTCAGACCAATGGCGGGAAATTATAACGCCCGACGACTTCTCTTATTATTAATATATAGATTTTGCAGAGTCGATTTCACATTAGGCAGTAGGAGTAGTGCTATTTGTGAATAAATAGTGTACAAAATTTGTACACACACTTAAAATTTGGACACCTTCAAATTGTGTTTTATTTCAAGGAAGATGATATCATGAAAGGGTACTGTTAATTTGTACACACCCTCTGTGTTTACTTAAATTTCCTAGCCTAATCTTCTATGTTATGAGAAAATTCAAAAGTGTGCTTAAATTCAAAAGATCTTGTATGAATTATGTACATTTACAAATAGCATTACCGATCATGAATGTTTAAATAATAGCGGGGTATGCATAAATTATGTACATAAAGTATGCACAAATAATACTTTCCAGGCAATAGCTCGATGTCAACACTTTTCGTTGACGTGCTCAATATGTGGTTCAATAGAAAAATAATACATGTTTCCCTGCATCCACATGTCCCTATTCTATTTTTCCACAGGTTGGTTATATAATGAAACCCTCCAATGATTTTCTACATTTATTTATGTCAAAACTGAAATATATCCCGCCTCACTCTGCCTCACCTTGCCAGTTTTTCTACGGAACCAACCAATAAAAAACTATCAAGTCAACGTGTAAATTGACATTTTTTTATTGGTTCTCGACTATATAAGAGTCCGATCTAATTCTATAAAAATCACCATCGTCTCATCCATTTTATTGAAAAATTATAATTATAATCTAAAAAAATAAAATAAATACAGGAAATACTAAAATATTTTAAATGGGACAAAATGCGTAGTGAAAATTCAGACCTGCACCAACACGAACTCACACACGCTGGGGTGGCCAAAAAGATCTTTTAGAGCAAGATGAGGTCCATCCGTTACTCTTTTGCCATTTTGCCATCACTAGCTAATACTAATCTATCACCCCAAAGCCTATGCGGCGTGCAAGACATCACAGGGCATGATTCGGCGTAGGGCTGGGCATCCGATCCGAAAAACTGTCAAACCCAGATCAACCAACTAGAAATGGGTCGAGTCGAGTCAGGTCGGGTTACTATAGCAACCGGGTCGGTCGCGGGTGAAAAGGTAGAAGAACCCGACCAGGTCGGGTCGGGTTCCGGGTTGACTCGGTGCAACTCGGGTCAACCAGATTTTTTAGAACCGAGTCGGATCGGCTCAGTTCTGAAACCACCAACCCGACTCACTATCTGGTCGGGTTCAAATTGGGCCCAAACCCGACCCGATCCGTCCAACGCCCAGGCCTAATTCAGTGTGTCAACTGACACTTACATAACATGCCACATAAGTGTGTCAAACATCTGGCCATAGATCATTTTCAGTCCAGATAGCGTGATTCTATATAATTACACAACCAGAGATTGTGCACACTAGTAACTCCTAAAGTTGAAATGCTAGAGGTCATGGAACACCGGGTGCAAGCAAAAACTCACAGCATTATCAAAAATTTCCGGTCCAATTGCAGTCATTTACAAATTTCAATACAGATTCTACCAGGTTGCAAAAGGAGATGAAACAGGAACTGTTCGTTACAAATTCAACAATGAAAGCAAATAAAGTTACAGCTGATGTAATTTCTTTTTAACCGATACAGGCCCAAAGAACTTAACAGCAACCACTTTTCGCTTGTTCATCCGCTTGTTCATTCCCATCAGCCTGTAAAACCACAGTTTTTCCATCCCCCATCCAGCTGGGATCTTTGCTTTTGAGTTCTTGAGATTGGATAACCTTCCTACTTAAAATGTTATAGATCTCTTTGACTACTGTCTGAAAGGCAGCAGTAACATTGGAGGAATCTAGAGCTGAAGTTTCGATGAAAAACAGGCCTTGTGCTTCAGCCAAGGCCTTGCCTTCTGCAGTCGTTACCTCCCGAGCATCTTTGAGGTCAGATTTGTTCCCAACGAGTATTGTAACGACATTCATATCAGAATGAGCTGTTCCAAAATCAACCGTTTTAATCAGTGCCCAAGTCAAACCATAATATATCATCGTATAAAATCTGTACGTGAACAATAACAGGAGACTGAAATGTATCTCTGGTTATGTGACTTAAATCAGAAATTAGCATAGAAGGAGCACACCCTATTGAATATTCTAATGGAAACAAGAAAAAAAGCATAGTGAGATGTTAAAGAGTGCCCTGCTTCTTACTGTGAAGTTCATTAAGCCATCTACCAATGCTCTCAAAGGTCTGGCGTCGACTGATGTCATAGACCAGTAGAGCGCCAACTGCACCTCTATAATATGCAGATGTAACAGCCCTAAACCGCTCCTGACCAGCTGTGTCCCAGATCTGAGCCTTGACTTCCTTCCCATTAATTTCCATCTTCTGAGTCTGAAACTCAACCCCTATGGTTGATTTTGAATTGGGGTAAAACTCATCTCTAGCAAATCTAGCAAGTATATTTGATTTACCAACAGCTGAATCACCAACCAAAACAATCTTGAAAAGGTAATCCTCGGTTTGTTCCTCTTCAGCGGAAAGTGCCATCTTTCAACCTTTTAGCAACACACTAGAAGGTCATGTTTGCTGATGTATATAGATAGAATCTGAACCTCTTGAAGAGCCAATCGCCAAAAGAATCAAACTGCACTTCTTTCCCAAAATGAGGAAAGAAATATACTAGAGAAAATGTCCTCAGAAGAAGATTGAGAGACAGGATTCAATTGCACAAAAGGTAGTAACCTCCACCACCCTAAAGTGGCATGTGGCAGCTTTCTCAAGATCCCAGAATGCAGTTAAAACTTGCTATCTCAGACCGCAATCCAGTCCTCATGAAGAGGTAAAGATTTCAGGTACCTGCTTATCAAGCAAACATTAGAAACCAAAACTTGTAGAGACCGCATACAAATTTAGGCATAGGTGTAGAATTGATAATATAAGTTGCTCTTCGGCATGTCAATCATAGCTGTTCTTTGTCGAGGCAATTCTTTCAAATATATGTTAAAGCTATTAATCTGACACACACAACTAAGTCATCAATTGCATCATGCTCTCCTATGTTACATCTCCAATTTTCTTACTTTAAACTAAAACCAGCAAAGAATTACGTATTAAATGGCTAACACGCTAAAGATAGTGGAGAATCTCAATGTTTCTGTCAAAAATTATCATCCAGAACACAAGGTAATTCTACCAAGGCTGCAAGGCACATATGCCATTATGCATGTAATAGATCTGATTTATCCCGTAAACTCTAGCACAATATGTGCCAGAAATAGCCAATTGGAAAAATTAAGAAGGTACATCAGTCAAAATGCAATTATAGTAAAACATTGATAAATTAATACTGCTGTAACCAAAGAAAATTATTATTTTCCGAGGTTATTAATTCATCATATGTTAACTTAGTTTATCAATGTGACGTGGGTCTGAAGAATTTTATTATTTAATCAAGGTTATTGGTTTAGTGAGGTTTTACGGTAAGTAAATTTGCAATGCCTTAATGTGTCCGACCTAACAATTTATTATCAATACTGAGGATCAATTAGGTAAATGCAAGCAATTGACTTGGAGTACTGCTAAGCAATTCTGTTATTTAGCACATTACGACGAAGATGCTGTTATGTGGAAAAAGATGGAAAGATGGAAGAGAAAAATGTTGAAATTACTTATTAAGTGAATGAAGCCGTTAATGCTTTACAGAAGGCCCAAATACAGACCAGACAATCATTTGGAATTGAGAAATTCTACACAGTGCACCTTGATTAATTACATACATTTAAACAAAGAATAGTATTATTATTATTCATACATTTAATAAGCAAATTTTGGTACTATGCAATTAACAAGCATCCATCACTTTTTGTTCTTAATCTACAAATGGCAAAATATCCATCCTCTTCCCTTCTTTCAAGGACTATGAATGAAACCCATCAACGATTTAGGAAGTCAGTCTTAAAAAAAGAGAGAGATCCACATTCCCAGGCTTATAATTGTTTCCAATGTGTAAATGGATGCCATTACTGTAATAGGTAGTTTCCCAACAGTATAGAAATGCAGATATAGATGGAGACCACATGCTCCAGCCCTAACAGTTCTGCTCAAATCTCTTAAACAAAAATTGACTTCATATCTATTGATAAATCTTGCATCAAAGCCAGTCACATAAAGGAATCACAAGAAACACGTTCATGACATCCTATTAAGATGGATGGTGTACAAACTGGATCCACATGGCACACAATATCACAGATTATCCCAACCACAGGACAACTTGCAACAGTCTTCACAGTGGAACTTAAG
Source organism: Nyctanthes arbor-tristis (assembly GCA_963692815.1). Taxonomy (NCBI): domain Eukaryota; kingdom Viridiplantae; phylum Streptophyta; class Magnoliopsida; order Lamiales; family Oleaceae; genus Nyctanthes; species Nyctanthes arbor-tristis. The sequence continues at coordinate 8,661 of CAVNYN010281326.1, read as the reverse complement.
AGCATTCAAACTGATGCATGACAGCACTGGAGATGGCTATGTTATGAGCACAAATCACATAAATAATCTGATCCCATAAAATCCAAATAACATACTTCTTTGGAACTAATAAACTCCTGTTTGAATAGCTCTCATCTATAAAATAGAAAGCCATTTATGAAGAATGTTTAAATGGCTTTCAGTACATCAAACTGTTTCTGGTACGTTAACATTGTCTCTTCACTCGAAATCCATTATACTATTAACTGAAAAGCCTTAGGCAAAATATCAAGTTTGGCTTTAAATGCTGGCAAACTGACAACACAAACAAAAGACCATAAATCCAGTTAGACTTGTCTCTTCAGGATATTTCCAACTTGAGCCCTGATTTCCATTATTTTTAAGAGAAAAAAACAACCATTCAACATTTTAGAAAAGGAAAAACATCCAACAAAATATAATCCGCGCCCTTCAAAATAACAAAATGGCGCATGAAAAGCTAAAAGAAAAGAAATTTGTAAGAAAAAGTTATTGAAACATACCCACGTCTTCGATTTGAGAATAACAACTTTTCCTTGATTTCTCTCCTTCACAGGTCCGTGATCAAAACAGTACCGCCCCGAACGCACATCAGATAAAAACAAATGACAGGAGAATAGAAATGAATTTTATGATTCAAGAATTAACATCTGCAGGAGAGAAGAGAGGGATCTAATGGACATTCACGGTTCTGGGTTTTGGAGAGAGTCGGGGAAGGTTTCAAGAATTGATGATCAGAGACTAGCGGAGCAAGATTGATAGAGACGGGGATGGGAAAGCCAGATTCACAGTTGTTTTTGCTGTGCAGAGAGAAATAGCTGCGTCAACGAAGACAGACGTATCAAGCTTTCGGCCCACTGGGCTACCAGATTATTGGCCCGTAAAGAAATCAAAATTCTTTTCCATTTTACCATTCCCCCCCCCCTTCATTTGTTCGAAAGGAAATCTTTAACTAATCCCGCCCTCCTATCAACAAATGGCACAGTTATTATTATGTCATTCGACATATATATCTCATAATACGATATATTAGTCGACTGAAGTAGGGGATATGCTGATGGCAAATAGGTGTAATTTACTGGTTATATATTTTATTCCACTAGATGTTTTGTTTTTATATTGTCTTCTTGTAATTATTATAAACAAATGTACAAGTGAATTGTTTAATTTTTACAATCTTATTGACAATCTCAATCCTCAAATGCTTCAAAGAAAAAAATTTCAAATCATTTGGAGCTTGGGATGCCAAATGGTGATGGAAGTTGAAGGATTGTGACTGCGTACAAGAGTGCGTTAGGGTTTCGGGCTGCTAAAGTAGTTAGTCTTCTAGAGGACAACATTCATAGCATGCAAGTACAACTCTATAAATTGGTAATTTACAGAGGGGTGGCTAGTGAGGTCCCCGTCCTCATTGAGTGCTATGTTCTTTGTTAATATATTTGTCTAGACTAGAAGTCTATTATTTTCGATGATACCAAATATTGTAAGTAATTATTAACTATAAATTGTGTCGGTAATCACAATTTGTATCGTTACCGGGTATTTTATTCGAACCCTGAAAATTATTTTTAGGAAATGCATTTAAAAAAAAATAACATAAAGGCATGAATGTGGAGCTTTTCTACAAAACTATATTATTGACTTGGCTGATTTTTGTTGGCTATCTGGCTCCGTGCAAAGAGCAAGATCTGATTCTTTAGAATTTCATCGTATGAATGTGAGACATTAATTGCATGGTAGAAATGCCCATGCCATCTTTAAATGGCCTGTACATAGGCAGCATATGATGATTAAGTTGGGAAGGAAAAATGGTGCTTTCATTTATTATCAGTTGGCAGTGTATTGTCCAACTCACAGCAGGACTTGTGAGTCACACTGTATGTTTCTTCTTCTTTAACAAAACAAAACTGTATACATTTGCAGTGCTAATAGTAATGTTTACTTTGGGAGGCTCAATTTTGTTCAAAATCACATGCATGGTTATCAGATATTGTGTTATTAGTATCATTTATTATTATTATTATTATTATTATTATTATTATTATTATTATTTTGCCTGTCGGGTAAATTTTGGGTCTGGTATCAAAGTACTCTCGGCAAGTTTTGCAACAGTAACATGCCGAAGATAGCTAGTAAAAATAAATTTGATAACCCATCTTTTTATCTTTGAATGTTCAATTCTGGCATAGCCCATCTTGACTTATTCTTAGATTCATTATTTGGTGTTGGTTTTTACTAATGGTTAAAGTATTATTATAAGTATTTTTGGATTGAAAATTTATTGAGTTACGAGTGTTCCTATATACAATTTTCTTAAGCAAATGAATAGAAGTAGGTTTGATACTTGTTTAACTGAATATATGTAGTTTTATACTTGTTTAACTTAATATATGTGCACACAATAGGATGTTGTGGTCAGTAAGAATGATCTATCACCAAGGCATTGAGCGTCAAAATGTACAATGTCCAAAGGCGAATTCTACATTTTATATGAACCATGAAAAAAAAAAGGAAGAAGAACAAGAAGCTGCTCATCCTTATTGTTGATGTTACTTGTGAGAAAAACTTTACTTTGAATGATTATATATATATTGAAATTAATGGTGAGTTCTTTTGTTTCAAAAAAAAAATGGTGGGTTCTTAGTTCTTAATTTTTGACGCGTAACTTATTTGAGAGCTCATTTTGCTAAGTTCACTATAGATCTCTATGATATCATGTACAAAACCCTTTTTTTTTTGTTTTGGGGGAACCATATCATGTACAAAACTAGTAGAAACAAAATAACATTTTTTTTTAGCAATACGATGGTCCCTTCTGAATGAATAGATTTAAAAAAAAAAAAGGTAATAGGCTTTTTTATTGATGAGTGTTAGTTAATGGACCCGTAGAGCATGACTCAACGTCAATGGATGGTGGTACGACGTCCCATAACCATAACCAGACTATAATATATTAGGTGCGATCTCTTGGGGATAGTTGATAATCTGTTAGAGCATTTTAATAGTTCATTAGAACAAGTGTCAAATCAAAAGTCATGATGGCCGAGTTGGTCTAAGGCGCCAGTTTCAGGTACTGGTCCGAAAGGGCATGGGTTCGAATCCCATTCTTGACAAAATATTTACAAATTTTTATTTCTTGAGTTTGTGGGCTTGGGGACTTATTGGGCCTTCTCGGTATCCATGGTATAAAACTCATAAGTAGTTCGTCTTTTTAAATTGGTCCCTCATTAGAGATTCCCAATGTGGGGAAAAAACTCAACAATCGGGTAAATTTTGAATCAAATAACGTACGAGTTAAACATAGTGCGGAGGTGTAAATCGGGGGTTAAATTCTCTTTGAATTCCGTTATTGCAAATTTGCAATTGGTTTTCCTCCTTTGTTCTTTTTTCTTTCATTTTTCCCCCTCAAATAGGGTTTTTCGCCTTTAATTTTTTACTTTGGGTTTTTTGCCCAACATTAATATTGATCTTAACTTTGTACTTTTGCATTAGCTGAGTTTGGTCCATTGAAAAATTGTTCAACTCATATTTCTTTATTTCAAGTTCTAACTATTTCAAAATCTAATAAACATTGGTCATAAATGATCTAATATCAAACATTTGACAGCTTTACGATATTTGAGTAATAGAGTAGCATAATATCAACTATTAATGTAAGCACATCATTCTGTTACGATATTAAACTAATTGTATGACATAATATTAACGATTGATGTGAGCACATTATTTCACATCAGTAGCTGATATCATGTTGCATTACTATCTGTAAGGTTGGAATGTTCTCTTACTCCAAAACTAAAAGGTTGGAATGTTCTCATACTCCAAAACTAAAATAGTGCATGAGAATTCACATAGGTGTTGAAGGGTCTCAATTTAGTGGTAAATTACGTTCCTTTAATTTCACACGTTTTTAATTTCGCCATGAAAGATAAACAGGTACTGTTATAGGGCCAAAATTTTATTCATATGTAGAACGATTTGTGCTATTAAAAAAATATCAATTTAGGTGGTCTAAAATAATTGCCTCTTTTGAATAACATTCATGTGCACGGGCAGGGCCCTACAAACTCAAACTTGAATTATATAATTGAACTTGAATTTTGAAATGACTGCTTAATCACATTTTACCTTTTTTTTTTTAAATAAAATTTCTAATTACTCAAACCCTTCAAAACAAATACAATTTGAAACATCGCCATGACACTCCATCACATTTCACATCATAACAATATTGTTCACCGTTTCCCCATATGGCTTCATCTCCCATATGCACAGAAACGAGTAAATGGAGAGCCCTAGAGGCTGGAACAACAAAGATCAATGTTGACGCGGCAATTTTCTTGTAACTAAACAAAGACTAAGAATTTGTATGGTGTTGAGGGACGAATATGGGATCCTTCTTGCTACGAATATGGAAAGTTTGATGCCAAAATTGCTGAAGCAATGGGCATTAGGAAAGCATTGCAAATTTGCAATGGGCCATCCAAAAGGACCTCCATGACATCACTATAGATGGATCATGGATGCATTATATATGAGAGCCCTACAAAGGATTACTCTTATTTCGATTTGATAATTGATCATTGTCGCATGTTAATATCAAATGTTATTGGTTTTGATTTCTCTTTCGTTAGTTGATCTACTAATCAGGTCGCCCATAGATTTGTTAGAGCGGCCGACTTCTTTATATATGATATACTTTATGTGGACGCTTATCTTTTATTAAATAAACCTTGATTCTTCAATAAATAAATAAACAATAATCTAAACAAATAATTTGGATTTCATAATAACTATTATCAGAAAATTAATGGAAAAATAATTGAGGGTAATTGCATGAAGTTCTATACTTTCAAAGAACATTAAATTGTGTATCTTAGACGTTCAGATGATCGCTCATTTCTACTTTTCTACTTTGTTTACTTTTAATGCATGTTTGATGGAGACTAAGTGTGTATTACGGTTGAAATTCCTTATTACTATGGTTCTCCCTGTACAATGCACAAGTAAGAATTCTAATAATAAATAAAATACTGCTATTTGTAGGTAATCATTTAAAAAATAAAATAAATTTGCCTATAGCTGAGCGGGTCTCTCATCTCACACATGGGGTGATGTGGTCCTCACCCCAAAGTTTTCTTGATATTTCAATTGATTAATGTGATATAAACTAAATGAAATTGATAACGCTGCTATGGTGGTCCTGATAGCATTTTTTTAATTTAATCTAATTTAATTATTGTATTTTTATCTCAATAGCGCCGTATTGATATTTGAGAGTTGCAAGTTGTGGCTTTCTGCCCACATCTTTGTATATTAATGGACTATATAATGCAAAAGCATGGCCCGTTATAATATGCCCTTTTTGGGGATATATATCGAACTATCATTTTGTCATCGTTGACGCCCTTTTGCAGTCAAGATACTGCTTTTTTGTCGACTTTTTCCCTTTTTATTTTCTTTATTGTTCCTTTTTCTAAATTACTTTGAATTAACTAATACATAATAATCACATTAATATAAAGATGCCGAATTATTTTTGAACTCCTTTTATCAAAATTTTTGTCCTTATGTCTATCCAAATAGCATGATCCATGCGTTTTAAGTTGGAGATTACGAGCTCAAACTACATATGCCCCCATGTATATTATTAAAAAAAACGGAAAGAAAAAATCACGATTCATTTTAATTTCCCCCAATTCCCCCCCCCATGTATATTATTAAAAAAAACGGAAAGAAAAAATCACGATTCATTTTAATTTCTTTCAATGTTACAAACTTACTATCCAAGATTATTGATTTTCTTGTCTGTTGTCGCTAATTGTTTTTTTATCTTATTATTATTGCTGGTAAAATGACTTTATAAAAGCTCTATTCTTCTTTTCCAAAGAGAAAAAGCACTCTTCTAAACACAGCGAGTGTATAATTTGGTAAGATGTTAAAGCCACTTTGATTTAGAAATTTTAAATTGTTAAATCAAGCCATATTTATATTATATATATATATCATATTTTTGACACATCACGCGAGATTTTTAATTTTTCTTCAACCAAAACCTGCTATCAGTGCACGTGTTTCATTTAATTGGATGTTACAAAGGTTGTAAACAAGAACCGCATAATTTAAAAAGTTCGAAATGTTAGATCGATTTTTATGGAAAAAATTTCAGTATTCCAGGATCACTGAGCACTCAGTGCTCTTGATTAATCAGGAACTTATATGTGCATTTTAGGGTCCCATCTATACAAAAGACACTGGTTTTTTTGTCTTTCTTTCGGCTTCTCTGATAACAGAAAACGGACTTTATAGGGGCGCTTGCACTTGATTAATAACATATCAAAGCGACCTGAAAGTAATAGGTTGCTATCTCCACGATGTAGCACAACTTGCACGGGAATTATCTTGATCGTCAGATATCATGAGAAAGAAATAGGATAGGACCCAAAATCTATATGTAAGTTCTTGATTGGTCTGAAAAACTGAGTTCGGTGTTCTTAGAGCACCTAAGGTTTTCTCAATTTCTATTTATAATATGATTGGTTATGTCTTAAACATATGCCGATGTTCCATGATTTGTCCTCTGTGATGCATTCGTCATGTCTTATAATATTTATGCATTTTTAAGATACTGATAGAAAGTGATAGGAATGAAATAAAAAAAAAATCCAGTAAAAAAAAATGACTGCTCCCTCCACCACTAAAAATAATAATAATAAAAAATAAAAAGAAATAGAAGAGAAAAGAATAATAATGACAGTGAAACTCAAAATTAATATGTATGACAATATAATAAAAGAAGAAAAGGGAAAATGACAACCCATTCCCTCACAGTCACACTCGCTGAACCGCTCGCCCATTTCTTTTGACTAAGGAGTCCTTTTTTCTTTTCCTTTTTTCTAAACTTTGGGTTTGGATTGCCTTATCCCGCATTTTCTATCTAATTTCAGAGAGGTATCTGTCAAGGGAATCCTTTTCTCTTTTCTTTATTTCTAAACGTTGGATTTGGATTGCCTTATCGTGTATTTTTTCTCTAATTTCAAACACAAGTCTATCTAAGTGGCGCTGACTGAGCACCACTTAAAAAGCATGTGGCCACATAGGACACACGGTGCGGCCGCACTTCATGTTGCGACCGCATGGATCATCCATACAGAAGCATGGCTCCAGGTGGCGCTCATTCGGCTCTAATTAAATAGATCTGTCTCTGAAATGAGAGACAGATCTATCTCTATAGAAAGACTCTACCTTATCCTAATAGATCAAATTGAATTGATGTAGAAGTACGTATTTTTACTTATATCTCTACTAATAATGTATATTGTCTTTAGACATCTATATACTAATAATAAGAGAAGTTTGTCTGTTATGTTTTTTCCCGCCAATAGTCTAGCTCCATAAGGATTCTGATGATGTCAATAATGACGCCATCTGTGAAATTATATTTTTTTATTTTTTTGTGAATTATCTGTTTTACCGTATCTTCCTTATCTTTTCCTTTTTCAAATTTATATCGATCCAATTCGTCTTCTAATTTTTGTAATTATATTTGTGTTCGATTCAAATTTCCTAATTTCTCCTCTTTGTGCCTTATCTTCAAATCTTCATCTGATTATGACTTCAATCTTTATATGAAAATTTGAATATTTAAATATTTCTTGTGTTTTATCTTTGATTGTTGATTTAAATTAATTTCTTTTTATTTCCTTAATTCCTTTTCACGATTTCTACTTTTTAGTTTTTGATATAAGACTTTTTTTTTACTATTCATGTATTTTTAATTTTTATTTGAATTTATTTTTTAGAATATTTGAATTAATTTTTTATATTTTCTTAATTAATCAATTTTCTTGACCTAAAATTAAAAATCAAGAACTGATTTTTAATTTTAGGTTTCTAATTGAAGATTTCAACTTAGTGTCATGTTGTGTTTGAACTTGAATTGCACTTTCAATTCGGATTACGGTTCTATCACTTGTGTTGTGAGAATTTTTTTCCTTTTTTTTAACATTTAACTTTATTTTATTTTTTACTATCTCTCTTCCCACACTTGATTATTTTATTGCTATGAATAAAAAAAAAAAGAATCTCTCTCTCTCTCTCTCTGCTTTTGCTAGAAATTATTGTACTAAAATTTGAAATTTTTTTAAGCATGCTTTAACAATTCAAAATTAATTCTTTTAAAAAATATTTTCTACATTTCATTACAGTGTGTATTTTCACTATATGTGAGTTTGCATTATTGATCTTTTTAGTGTTGTGTTTCAGTAGAATATGTATGTATACACATATCTATATATTAATAAACTGAGAGGTGCTGTGGTACAGTTTGACCGTAATTTTCCCTCCCAAAATGCTTCAAGTGGGGACTTTTTGGTCATTTTGATTGGTTTGTGGTAACCAATGCGGTAACTTTGATATTTATCCCTTCTACTTTTTGGTTTTTAATTTTTGAATTATATCATCTTCATAATTCTATCTTATCTTTATAATTCTATGTTTAAGTTATCTTATCTTTATATTTTTAAATCTTCCTTTCATTTCAATGTGAAAACAACAATCAATAGCAGATTTATTCAAAGGTTTGAGAATTGACTATGATATCATCATATCACATGGGTCTTAACGCACACAAATAAAGTTAAT
>CAVNYN010281325.1:0-29924 GCA_963692815.1 Nyctanthes arbor-tristis | reverse complement strand
TATTATTAAATTAGTAAATCAATGCTCAAGAAACTAGGAGAATGAGGGACTACGTGATGTCACCTCCCGCATTGGGTAGGCTGTGCACTAATCATGGCTAGTCCCCGGCAAACACTGCAATACAGATGTCACCTCAGCTGCCGCACGATTGCAACTGGGAGACTTGGTGACCTGCTCCGATACCAATTGTTACAACCTCTCAAGTGAAACTCACCCTCAAAAGCTAGCTATTAAAGAGAGGGTGCGCAGGAGATTATAAACCCAACATTTTTTATCATAACTTTTCCATGTGGAACTTAGACCCATACCTAAACCCCACATGAGTCATTCCCTTTTTTCCTCACCAATTTTAGGCAAGACCCGTACCTTGCAATTGGAACCATGACATCTATCACAAAAAGTCATGCGCGATGGAGATTTTAAGACATTTCATTGAATAGTTAACAGGTTTGGAGCTTTCTTACTGCAAAAGAAAATTAAGGTTTTTGTTTAGAAATTCTATGTTATTTTATTAGTTTCTAAGTATTATTCCTTATATTTTGACTCATAGACTTATATAAAAGGGTCAAGCCTTTGTTTATATTGACTTTTTTACTGTGAATTAAACTGATATTCCCCTTCAAGTCAAGTTCTTCTAGTTCTCACCCTTTGCCCATCTATACCTCTTTGTTCTCTGTTCATATTGTGTTTAGCATCAATGGGACAATTAAGTTCTCAAGGAGAGGAAAAAAGAGAAAGATCAAGATGGTGCAACAAGATGACATATACAATGAAGAGGTCCGACAAATATGAAACGATCAGCTAAAACCATTATAAGCTCCTATTTCTTTTTTCTTTTTCCTCAATTAGTTAAACAATGTTAGTTGAATACACAAAACATGATTGGAAGTATGGTCTGTTGTAAAACAAACATGCAACCTATATAGGGAACGAGCTAACAAAAGATAGTTTTTATTACCTTTCTCCAATCTACAAAGTCGACAAGATCCTGGTCCATTGTTTGTTCTGCAGCACTTCGCAGTATCTTCTCCCTTTCTGTTTGAGTTGGCCGCTGAAGGTGAAATATCCTATCCATCCTACCAGGCCGCTTCAATGCATCATCTATTTGTTTAAGGTTAGAAGTGGTAGCCATTAAAAGCACCCCAGCTTGTTCCTCAAACCTGTAAAAGACACTTGTATTAACATCAAAGAAAATAGAATAATGCAATCAAAATGCTATAGAAGTATTAAAAACAAAAATGCAATAAAAGAAACTTTTTAGTTGAGTAGAATAATTTTTAGTTGATCCATCAGTACATGTTCAACTTGAAAATTGATGTCAAATGGCTATCCATTAGAAATGGTCAAGCTCAAATAGCAATTCCAAGTAGTAAAGTCAACTCCCTTTCCACTAGTCACTAGTCCATGATAGGCCATCCTCTACAAGAGGTCACAAAAATAACATTAGAGCAAAGTATTCACACTTGATCACTCTCGATACCAAATTCAGAACCATTAGAAACCTATGCACCTCACAGCATTATTGGCGTTGGGGCAAAAATGTAGCGCAAAAATGTAGGTGGAAATTCTCTAAATGAGGGGCCAACATTTTTCAGCCCAAAAATGGCTTTTCCCACCCCCAACACCCCTCAACATTATTTAGGTGTAGTGGAAGAGAAAAAAAAAGGGGGCCGGGGGACACCATCATTAATTTCGGTTTTTCGACCATCATTAATCATGCTCTAATAGATATGAGGATTTCCTGATCCTTGCATATACAGAAGAGGCCCAGGTCGACCTGGGAAAACTAGGTTTACAAGTACAATGATGGTCTTGCTTTGGCTTTGGTCAAAGATGTGATCATCTTGTCAATGAAGCCAAAATAAGATAGTTCATGATCAATCAAAACCATGGAATACCAAATGACTAAGTTGACGAAGCCCCCTTAGCATTTTATTTATATTTCAAAACAAAAATAGAACAAAAGAAAATGAGTTCCGGAGATTTTGAATACATGTGAATCCATTGAATACGTTATTGTCATTGGTTTAACCAAATTTCTTTCTTGAAATAGAAACAGAACGCTAACAGGGTTAAGACCAAGTGTTACACAATTTTAAAGATCACACGAATGCATCTAGTAGTTGCATTAGCCAACCAAAGAATGTTCGTTCACTAATTTCAATAGCCTAAAAAGAAATGGGTAGGAGAGATGGTAAAATGACAAAATAAGAGCTTACAGTAAAGAAAACTTGCAATTATAATATTAGTACAAAATCCTTAGAGTTTGGACATGAGCTCCACCACGAAATTTAAGGTAGCAAAACACCTTGACATGGCAATTTAGGCAGTATTCTCATCATGTATCAATTTTAATTTTTGTGTTATGAGTTCAATTTTAGTTTTGCATTTTGAGTATCTGTTTTTCACTTTTAGGTGTTTTCAAATATTGACATAAACACTCAAAAAGAATTTTTTTTTTTTTTTAAGTTTTGTTTACAAAATTCTTCCCTATTCTTGAAAATCTGTTGCCTAAATTATGGAAGTAAACAAGGATTCACTAGTCTGAAAATGAGAAACTAAGAACAACCGAAAAATGAGAAATAGAAAAATCCTTTATGGTATTGTCTTTGCCGATAATATTCCATGTGCCAAAAGTAGTCCCAGCTAGAATACTGACATATCGGAAAAACAGAACTGAGATGATGGAGAGAGGTTGTTGCAGCAAAGAGAACGCAAAACAAGGGTTAAACAATAAGAATACGAATGTGAATGTCCATGGACATTTTAGCCACATTAGCCACACATAGAACTTTAATGGACTAAAGTCAACTAGTCTAAAAGTATTAGATCTGAATGGTCCATCAATGAATTGTACATGCTAATGCTACTGACGAAAATCTATAACGATAGAACAACACCCAAATAGTACATGAACTGTACACATAGTGCCTGACCAGTGGGCTAAGATTAGGTGAGCAGTGCCCATAATTTTTGTTCTTTTGTTTTTTAAATTTTTAGGATATTTGGGAAATTAGAGGTGTTGGAAAAAATAATTTAGGGTTTGGAATATTAAGGAAAATTCTAAAACCTTATTTCTAGAGGCCTTTTTTTTAAACTTAAAAGGAAAAACACATGGCTGAATCAGTGATGTAAGGCCTCCACAGCAAGCATGGAAACAATTGCAACAGCAATCCAATATCGCTTAGGCTTTTGTAGTTCTACATTGAAATATAAAAAAACCTTGTATTAATCATCGAAATTGAACCGTCTAAGTTGTCGGAGAATTCAGCATACATAACAAAAGAAATGATCCTCTGGTATAGAAGGAAAAAGAATAAAAACAAGATAAAGGCAAAAGCAATCATAATGATAAAACTTTGCTAATTCTATTAATTCTTTTTAAATTGGAATAGTTTTACAACTCTGCTGAATACATGAGATGGAGTTTTCGACACATGCTGGTTGCAATTGACATATTTCTGATTTAGTGAAACAAAAGGAATTTAAATTCCCAAATAAGGTTTGGAATTATTTGTGTTGATGACAATAGTTTGAACTGGAGAACCTTTGCCCATGTGATCAGACAAAGTAACAAACTATGGTGGCAATGCAACAGTTGAAGCAATGGAAGCACACACATGAGGAACCTTCAAAGTAGAAGTTTGGCCTATTAAATGATAGTTTTAATTGACAATTATTGTAGATCTCTCAATGTTCCACAGACAGTTTGGCCAGGCCTACCATTGTTCCTTCCGAAGGAATATATAAATGGTCTAAACCCAGAGAAGTTAAAACCCTTAGTCTGGTAAAAAGCTTTACAATTGTAAAAATGCAATTTTACCAATAAGCACGAACAATACGAGTCCATTATCTTCAAAATTGCTTATGATTCGACGCTCTTCCGATCTAAATGAAATCTCAAGCTTAACTTCTTAGCGCACTGAGTTGAACCACTTCCCAATTTTGAAATACAACTGCTCAACATCTTTCAGACCATCTATGTTTATCCTCGAAGCTTTTACTCTTCTCATGCCTATTAAAACAAGTGGCCAACATGCTAAACTTTATCCCCAGTGAATTCGGCAGACGGCTTTGGCTACATGAATTATTATTCACCATTCCGCTTTATACTTTGCTGAATCTTCTGGGATGCAGAAACAAAGCTAGAATTTTAGCTACTGCAATGGGACATCTTAAGTTCAGGCTACCATCTATCTTCTAACTTCCTCTACCAAAATTACAATTAGGAAAAAATTTTAGTACCATGTTCCTACTATCACTAAAAAGGCATTCCATTTCCATGTAATCTATCTTTTCCCTACCAAATCTAAAATTTTTTAGATTTTTAAGTTTCAAATAAGTAGGTATTACCCCATAGTTTATCGGCTGCTACCCAAAAACAGACACCTCTTTGATATATGTTGTGAGAAGCAGGTGAGCAAGGACAAAAGGCCGAACTTTGAAGTATGAATTTAACACAAATATATAATACCTCTACTTTGCATGTCATCCCGGTCTAGCATAGAAATGTAACAACAAAACAGTACACAGGTAATAAGTAACTAAAGGCATTAAAGATCCAAAGATTCAAGAAACAATAACTCAATGCTCAACAAATTATATTTTACTTATCTCGATTGCAAATATACAGAAACAAAAAGCCATTTACCCATCAAGCTCGACAAGTAGTTGATTGATGAAAGCCTCGTGATCCTGCTGTTTGGTGTGAATAAACTTGCCACGTACACCAGCAAAGTGATCAAAATCCTCCACAAAAATAATGACAGGAGCCTGGATATATGATACATGATTCCGGATGAGTATAGAAATTTGCGCTTGTCAAATAAAGGAACTATTTAAGATAATTCATTTTCAAACTATAACTGAAGAAAAATAAAAAAGAAAATGTTATTAAAGATACATTTTGTAAACCGAATAAGAAAACAAAAGAACAAGATTAACAATTAGATTTTTGGAATTCTTCTTTATATAGAGGAATTTACATTTATTTTTTTCACAAGTACTCAGAGTTTAGAAGTTTCCATGACTTATTTTGGAAGAAAAAAAGGACTTGAACATCATTGTAGAACTATCATCATTAATAGTCTGTAGACGGCGACAGAGAGAGATACAGAACTAAAAGGAAAACAACAAGGCTTAAATAAGGGTCTGTTTGATTCTCATTTTTAGAAAAATCGATTTTTGACTTTGATTACCCACCATATTTTGAATCATTTCCAAAAAAAAAAAAAAATGTCAGAATTCCTGCGTGTTTGAATAATTAGGCCAATCAATTTTGTATTCCCAAAAAAACCCATTGCCATAATGATTTGCAGTGGGCCCATTTCACATAGGTAGAGGTAAATATGAAAGGAGACAAGGGGCAAAAAAGTCCCTTGAATAAAGATTTGAATGTGGTGGGCCTATTTTGACATCAACCCCTTATCCCCCAATGTTGCCAAACCAATGGTAATATTTTTGCTAAAACCAGCCAGAAAAATGAGAACTAGACGGACCCTAAATTACATAAGTTAATAACAATGCCCATGTTTGCAAACCAATTCTATTTTTAGTTAAAAATTGGTCAACCTAATCACATCCACATATCTCATGGGACCCACATGTACTGCACAAATCTTCACCATTCAACTCCACTCATTCTCACTCATTTCTCATTAAAACTCATTAAAATGAGATCGCAAACGGGTCAAATAACAATAATGCAATATGAATGAATAATGCCAGTTAGGAATAAGGTTAAAGGAAACAAGTAATCTTTAAGTGCCAGTATAAAACTTTTAACATCAGCCAAGAAACAAAAGATTACTGTTTAATTGCTCTGCAATTACCTCGCGGACCATGCAAATAATTGTTAGTAGATATAAGTGAGACCCAAAAATATTATATGTTGAGGAAATAGGAATATCAAGTCCAGAAACTGGGTGAACTGAAGTAGCCAAAAATTCATTACCAATCACAAGATTGAAACTAAAATTTCAATATATATTTCAGGTTATCAAACAAAAGGTGTCAAGTTTCCTGCTTCGGTAGTATACATGTTCACATTAAGTACCTCACATCCCAATTATTTATATTGTAAACACTATTCAGCACTGTTGAAGACCAAATTTAGATAGCACAATGAAGTTCCTATCTAACAGCTTACAGATTTATATGACATAACCTCAGTTCAAGTTTCACCACCACACATCTGAAAATTTTTCCCCTTTGTTGAGAAAATGAATCATATGCAAACCTATGAGGGTTGTATTGAAAGTCAGAATTAAAGTAAACAGCTTTAGCGTTCTAGTAGCTAACAGCATAGAGCTTGTTCTAGGGAGCTTTATGTTGATTTTGATTTTTGAAAGTTGATTATTTTGGGAGAATGTGTGGTGATAATGCAAAGAAAGATTATTGGGAAGTGCGAAAGTTTGTTTAAGGAAAATATGTGGTTGGCATTAAAGTTTGACTAATTGACCAGCTTTTGATTTAAGATAAAGCTCCCTAAAACAAGCTCTTACGTTTTCACATGGAATAACTAATTGGACAATTAAAATTTATGGCATAAACCAATGACTACAACTGAAATGAAATGAAAATGAACGAAAGAAAGCAACCAGATCCCTCGCTGTCTGGAACAGTTCTCTAACATTGGATGCACTTTGGCCCACCCAGAGACCAGCTTCCAACTGCTGGGCTTTGACTTCAACAACAGGAACTTTTGCCTCTGCTGCTATAGCTAATGCTAGGGATGTTTTCCCTGTTCCTCTCTCTCCAACAATGAGAACTCCCTGTAATTCCATGGTTGCACAATTCAGACACAAGGTATAAACTGTATTATCTTGGACTTGCAAAATATCATAAATCGCTAGGTAACAAAGTTATTTAAACAATCACTAAGAATAGATTGCATTTAAAACGCACTCATGAATGGAGATGCCTTATTTTGCTTGCCCACACAAATAAGGCTTAAAAAAATTTGGGTATCAAACATACTCCCTGACCAAGAGAATATATGCCGGGTGCGAAGGATGAATCAGAAATCACATACCCTCGGCGCACGAGCTCCTGCTTCTTTATGTATACGAGGATTTTGCAGAAACCTCACAACGTCATTGATTTCATCTCTCATAGAGTCAACACTTGTGAAGTCTTTTAGCGGAATAGGAGGATTCTTAACCCTCTGAAGATAAAGAAAATGAAGGGCATTTGAAAATCAACATAATAAATATCAACATGATAGCAAGATAACTTAAGCACAGAATTAGAACCTTCATTTGATCGAAAACTGTGCTTATTGGATCAATACCATCCTTCTTCTTGCGTTTTATTCTCTTCATCTTATATTTAACATAAGCTTTCTGCAAAATATTGTAAGCTTATTAAATGCATATCCAGAAACAATTATGTATGAATAAAATAAATAAGCCCATAAAGATTTCTCAATAAATTAACTGAAAACCATGTAACATCATTGAACTAATTGATCTCCCATGTTATAGCTATTGCTTGTAAAGAACATGAGTTAGGATGTAACTGCCCCTTAAATTTGAATACTACATGGTACTTCAGAATTAAATGTAAGCAAAAACATGCCGGGTTCTCATAATTGTCAGAAATTTCTTCAAGGAAGTGTAAATCAAGTAATCAGTGTTGGACAAATCTACTTAAGGAATGGTCTTTCGAAAAAGGATTTTGCATAAAATTACTTGCATCATTTGAGATAAATTCAAGGAGGGAGATACATCCAAACAAGTCGACAGTGTTAGAACCAGAACAGAATTATTAATTTCAATTTACCATCCACATATGCATACAGCTGTTCCTATTCAAAATTGAGTCCAAGGGTGAAACTGTACCACTCTCCGTAACTTCCTTAAGTTGGGATCTCTCCGCAAGGGCCCATAACCAAGAAGTCTTGGAATTTTCCTTTTCATATATCGGAACACATTAAACAATACATATCCGTATATGATGGTTCTGACAAAAAACCATAGATACCACTGAAATTCGTCTCTTTTCCTTGATTTGAAGTTAATTTCCGCCTCAGATTGCCACTTTAAATACCAAGTGGAGCCAACGGATACATCAGAATACTCTGGCCAAGCCATTCCCAACTGCATCCTTACCTGTAACAAAGATCAAGAGAGAATCACGCAAAATTGTTAAGGAAATAGTCTGACAGCAAAAAGGATGTGTTCTCTGTAAGAGATCAAAATAAGACTTGCTTAAAAGAGAAAGTCATTAGCTTCTGGTATTTGAGTTATACAGCTACTCAATTGTTACCTGATAAGGAATAATAAACTCAACAAGAGGGAAAATGATCATCATCATGATGTCATCATTAATATTTTTAATTTTTTTGAAGCTCCACTCTTTTGCATGTGAAACAATGCTACTATTCCACATTGCGTTAAAGCACTGATGAGATAGCCTCATAATTAACAGAAATTGTTGTCGCAAATCTAACTCCGAAAATGGAATCCACATAAGCTGAACTGCAGTAGGAATGCCAGCAGCAATCATTCTCAAATACAAACCATCAAACCCGCCAAAATCTTCAAATAGCAGCTCAAATTCCTGACACAAAATTAATAACATAAAAAGGCTCAAAAATAAAGCTTCAAATGTGAAATGAAAGAGAAACTGTGCAAATAGAATCCTACCTTAACATCTACAAAATACTCCCTTTCATTTCCCTTGAGTGTGATAAACATGGCAGCCCAGTCATGCCTTATGATAGCACTCTGCACAATTTTCTTGGAAACAGCATAAGGAACAGCCATCGGGTCCATCTCCCACCTATTCCTTTCTTGATTACACCAAGTCTTGGAGTCCACTCTATCCCGATAAAGAAGAATCCGTTCCTACATTAACATTTCCCAAGACGTATATGACAAATAAAATCCAGAAAAGAAGACAGTATTTTTGTCAGATGCAAAAACCTAATACTTCCACATATATGTAAACAACTGCCCTTGAGAAGTTATATATGAAAATAAGGCTTATTTTGGAATCTGTGACATGCCTGTAATTCAGTGAATTGGCAGATAATACCCTTAGTTCTTAAACTACCAAGTAGTTTTTCATCTCATTATAGCCTATATCATACAATACAAGAACTTGATATTAAAATAATTTCACAAGAGATTTAAATGCTTTTTTATTATATTAAACAGGACTGATCTTTTTTACTAAAAGGAAAAAGGAAAATGAAGAAGAACAATAAGGTTTCCCATCCTCGTAACTGAGCCAAAGAGAAGCAAAGTGTTTCTTACAGTAGTGCCATAGAGCATCTTACTCGTGCAAATCTCTTCATAGACTTCAAAAATACCAACTGAAACAAAGGTTTAGATGCCTGATAAACTTTCACCGGAGATAAGATGTCTTTACCAATTATAATGAATGATCAATTAAGAAGTAAACATAAGTAGCATTTGTTGGTAATGGATGCAGGTAGAAAGAAGGGCAGCATATCAGAGTGAGTTTTGTTAGGCAGAAAACGGACAGCATATCGGAGTGAGTTTGTTGGTCAATTAAGAAGTAACCATAAGTAGCATTTGTTGGTAATGGATGCAGGTAGAAAGAAGGGCAGCATATCAGAGTGAGTTTTGTTAGGCAGAAAACGGACATGACAGTGATACCATGACATTAAACAAGTTCGGAAACTTAACGCACTTGTCAAAAAGTAAACATACTAGGATGGCGAGCCATCAGGTGGGCATGTACTGCATTTTCAACCAAGACCAGTAGTAGTATTTTCCATCAAAACTTACCTGTCTTTCAGCCACATACTTTTTACGCAGTTCAGCATTTTCCAGCAGGCTTCTTTTCATGTCTGCCTTGACTTCCTCACGCCATTTCTTCCAACCATTAAATAAATGAAAACTAACAGCTTTAGGAACAACAACTTCCTTCTTTCCAAACATCCACTTCAACTCAATTTCTGGGAAACCTTTCACAACCTCATCCGCTGGAGTGATTGCTAAAAACTGTCTCTCAACACCGTGCTTTTTCATGCTCCTTCTAATGTTAGTCTCCAGGTTCTTTTGCATCTCAGCTGACTCCCTGAGTACCTCTTGTATCCGATGAGCAAAAGCTGTTGAATCTTTATTAAAGAGGTATCCTGAATCCTCATTTTCCAAAACACTCAGTACAATTATTTGCTCCCATAATTGTCTCTGTGCTTGTCGCAGTTCTTCCTGAATCTGGACTACGGAAAGCTTGGTTACGGGAGCTTTTGGTGAGCTGTGAACATATAAGACCAAAAGCTATTGTGAGCAGTGAAAGTGGATCCGGTCCTCATACTTAATCTCATAGATATTGCAACCTAGACATAGGGGATGTTTGATTCAATTTATGGTAGTTAATTTATAAAGAGAAATTATAAAGAGGTGAAATGAGTGATGTAGATTTAATAGAAGTTTGAAATTTGTGATTATAAATGAGTAGTTGTCAAATCAATAGTCAAATCAATGGTAAATGAGATTATAATGTGTTTTGTTAAAGAGTATCAAACAAGGGCATAATACCTATATGAAAATTCCTAACTTAGAAATTGCACAGATGAGCAATTCTATGCAACTCCAAGTAGAGATGCTTATTTCTAAACGTAAGACATACATAAGTAAGGTAAGAACCTCAAAGCTTCAGAATTTTTTAGTTAATGACAGAAAACCCCAAGTAAAGAAACTCAACTGTAGTGTGTGAAATGATATTTTGAAACTAAAAAGGAAATTGCATTTAATCCATTTAGCTGATTAACTAAATAACATACTTATCGTTGTCTTCAATAAATTTGGGTCCATGCATGAATCATTTTTATGCCATTCACTTTGTTTCTTTGTTAACTCTACCGAAAGACTAGATGATTAACAACCAGAAAAAGTTAGGTTAGTTTGGTCTAACCTTCCTTAAATGTTCAACTCAGATTGCACAACCGCTATGAATAGGTTTGGGCTCACCAAGTCCTAACCACCTAAATTATTTGTTCCCTCAACTTATCATCAATCAATGTCACTTGTGGCGCATATTCATATTTCTTATCTATTGTAGTACATCCAAACATCTGTCTTAGCAACTCATTTCTACTACGGTCATCCAATTAACATGTTATCCTTCAGCAGCACAATGCTCAGTGTAGTATAGCAGATCTAATAAATAATAACTCTTTTTTAGAAGCGGTCTTTTAAGTTTTAACCTATTAGATTTCTTCTTTCTATACTAATTCTTGCAGCACATCTCCATTTCATTTTGTCTTCTCTAATCCCATCATTGGATCCTCTTCAATTCCACTATTATTTGTGCCTGAGACCCTTGGTTTTACTCAACTTAATCTTTAAAATTTCAAGGTACTCCTCCGAAGTTCTAACTTACAACCTTTTAGCCCACGCCATTGTTCTATTTTTATTTCAAAACAGAAATTGGTAGAAATGTTTTTATCTATATATTTCAAGGGATCCACTCACAAGTACCATACAATTCTCCACCACAAAGGCGGAGAATTGAAATGTTGAATATGGCACGTAAGCTGAGGTAACTGCTAAATTAAAGACTAAAAAATGAACACATGATGTCAAAATCTTAGGAGTGCACTCTAGATGGTTTAATCTGTGAGTGAGAGACTATATGTAACGACTCATCAACATCCACCAAAAGCTTCATAATTGTTTGTGATGGACATGAAATCCTTAATTAGTGTGATACAATTTCTCAGTCATTACATTTTATGTCATTTGTAGGATCACGTAGTCCTCAGCTTCAACAGAAATGGAGTGGCTTGACTTTTTAGGTCAAGCAAAACATTTTGGAAGCAATATTTCATGCCATTTAATTTTATTTCCTTGAGAGTACAATTGCTTTGATGGTGATAATTATAACCCGGACTGCCAAACATTTTCTAACTAGAGACTAGAATACTTCAAGCCTAAAGGGTGTTTGATTCTCATTACAATTTCAAATTTCAAGGGAAAAATTATAAGAATGAAGTAAAATGAGTAGCTGAGATTTTACAGGTGTTTGAAATGTGTGGTTGTGATTTGTCAAATCCTGACAAATTATAATGAGGAAAGTATAATGAGAATCAAACACCCTTTAAACCATTTACTTGAATTAATAAGTTGCTATCCATTCACTTTGAAAAACAATAAAAGTGAAATGCTCAGTTACTCAAGAATAGATAGGCAGTTAAGTTTTACCTCTGAATGTTTCCTAGCCTCATTTCCCGTAAGAAGCCCTGGACCAAGGCCTCACACTCCCTCTCAATAAACAAAAGTTCTCTGACACCAATGCTCAAAGCCAAGGTTTCCTTCCGCGCTATCAAATCGTCAATATCCTCAATTCTATCCCATATCCCATTATACTCACTCTCCAATCTCTGCATTTCTTCCCGCAATCTCTCAATTCTTTTATCACCTTCTCTTGCTTTCCTCATTAAATTCTCTTCCTCCCTCCTTGCTTTCGATATTCTATCCTCAATCCCCTGGGAGCTCTTCATCAGCTCCTCCTTTTCCCTGTTCAAAACCCTCAACTCAGCATAAAGTCCACTCATAATCTCATCCTGCAAAGCTTTCTTAGTTGTTTTGACCTCCCTCAAACCTTCCTGGACATTTTTGAAATCCTCAAGGCCAGAATTTTTGGCCTCCGCTATTAGTTTAAGCAGCTGCGGTACAGTCTGCAATAATTTCCGAGTACAATGTGAGTATTCATGGCCCTTCTCCTCTTGAACCTTCGTTTTCCTCCCAAATAATCCTCGAGTAACTGCTGCAGGTGTGGCAACAGCTGCAAATGCACGTTGTCGGAACCCCAAAAAGGGGCAAAAGAACCCAAAAACGACACAGAACAATGCATACACAACCGGCTTAGCAATGTCAAGTGCATTTTTGTCATTACATGGACTGGAATTTGATGGGACTATCCTATGTTGTAGTTCAACCTCGTTTACCTCATTTTTAACAGAAGAGCGAACAATTCGAAGTGGGCATAGCGGATTGCTGCTCGAGAAGCACCTGACTGAGAATGAAAAACTTGCAAAGCGGGAGTTTTTGGGTGTTGTTCTGAATTTGGATTTGGGTTTTGAATCGAGAACTGGAAAACTGAATAGGAGAGCTTGCCAGGGAGAAGTTATTGCTGAATTCATTGGCGCATTTGGAATCGAAGATGGTATCTGGGTTTAGCGTATGTTCAGTTTCATCGGCTGAGAGAAAAGGAGATTAGCCATGCCGGCTTCGGCCTGGGTTTTGGGTATGGGTTTAATTGTTTGAACCTTTTTTTTTTTTTTTCATTTTTAATTTGACAACTGCTCAATAATAATCATACATTTTAAATTTCAATTAAATATTCACCACTCATTTTCACTCATTATAAATTCTCTTTATAAATTATAAAAATAAAAAGCTTCAAACAAGCTAATGTTCGATTTTTAGCATGGTCTTTCGAAGGCAAGTTTAAACCAAACAAAGGCTAATGTCTATTTTTCAAGGTCTTAATTTAAATTTACAAATTTTACCATTTCACAAACTTTTATACAAGAATGTTATACAACTACAAATTTTTAACACAATTTTAAACATAATCACATTGGATTATCCTATATTCTTAGACATCACATCACATATCTAATGCTTTCATCTCACAAATTTTGGCCTCTTAACATTTTTTTCTTTTACCATTTTCTAACTACAGTGTCACTTGAATTCTTAAAAAAAATAAAAAATAAAATAAAAAAACAAAATCTACAATGTCACCACCAGCTTATAAGTCAAAATCCAAGTGTTGCCTCGTCCAACCCTCTTTTGGTGCACCCCCTGTAGTCTGGGGTTTTGTTGGCGACGGTGGTTGTTCACTTGTTGGTGGTGGCGAAATGGCGATAGATGAGTAGTTGCAATGTTTATAGAATTGTAAAGTTAAAGCAAAAAATGATGACATTATAATCGAGCTTTTTTGCTTAGAAATGGTTTTTTTTTTCTAAGATTTCAAAAACTATATATATATTTATATCTATATCTATATATATTTAAACCAAAAATAGTCCTAAACTGCTGACATCATGACTGATGTCATATTTTGTTTTTCATTATGTTATTTTATTCTTTTCTATTTTGAAAGGGCTAATTAGTGCAATTTAACCCTAAAATTCCTTCTTATTGTGTAATCTAACTTTAACATTTAAAACTTGATAATTTCAACTTTGAATCTCACTCTATATATTATAAATCCATATCTATATATTATTAATTTAAGTCAATTGCAACTTCAGCGTCGTCGATTGGTGATCTATGAGCTAATTGATTAGGTCGTTCTTGCCTATTTTCCACTGTTTTGCCTCTAACATGAAATTTGAAATTTCATTTCCGGTTTTCTAAAGAAACGCATAAAGATTGTTTTAACAATAACATGTATGAGGCTAAACTTTCTACACGACCACCTAGAGCCCTAAAATATGAAGTTGGAGACTCATTTAAATTTATTTTTATAAGAAAAAGAAAGAAAGAAAAGTTCAGTAAGGCTCAAAATTCACCTGTATTATTAGAGACCCCTAATATAAAATTTGCTTAGGGCCTCTATAATATCAGAAATAGCCCAGTATTTTAGTGGTCAATAGTTGATGTGGAATTAGCATACACTACTATTTTCATTGAAGATGTGAAGGCATTAAGAGCTTGTTTGATCCCCTTTATTCTCCAAATTTATAAATTTACCTACCACTGATTTGACAACTGTTCAATTACAACAACATATTTCATACATTTTTACATTTCTAATATACATTATACATCTCTCCTCATTATAAATTCCTCAAATAAATAGGATCAAACAAGCTCTAACTAAGGAAGGAAAAGGATAGTTAAAGAATAAAATGACAAGATAATAATAATTGGATGATAGTAATAATATAGATGAGGAATGATAAGAGTCTTGTTACAGAGTTGAAGCTTGAAATCATGACTAGTGACTGGATGGATGCCCTTGTTATCCTTAACAGAGAAATTATGCACAGTATAGAGGTTTTTCATAGTAATTTAACGATCAAATCTCCCAATCAGATCTTGTTCCTTAACTGAAGCCTGCATGCGCGTACCCTATAGAAGAAACCATATAGTGTTGTATCATACAATAGAGACGTACAAAAAGGACAAATAAAAAAAAACCATGAGCATAAAAAGAACAAAACCCAAACACAATAAATTGTAATAGATATGGAAAACATTAATGAAAAAAGCAACTTTGTAAAAATAATGATTAACAACTAAACAATTACAACAAACAAATCATCCCTAGGCACAAAATACAACAAAGATGGTTAAAACCAAGTATAAACGGATTACTGTGATTATCAAGACCTTCAAAATAAATCATAAAACATAGAGTTTCATAATGTCAAAAAATAAATTCGTCATAAATATAGAACCAAGATGAATACAGAACTAAGAATAAAAAATACAGAATGGTAATGTAACATGTTTGTTGACAAAAATAAATTCAAGATTATTCTACGTTTGCTCTCTGTATCTTTACATCCACTTACCAGCACACCGAACTTTGACATGCTAATTCATTCTTTTCCTATTGACATCTCTAAGCATATTGTTATTAACCATATTGTTGACTTAGGATATTGATAAAGCGGAAAAGAAAGTAACTTAGCCAAATAGAGTGATGAACAGTAAAGAGAGAGGGGGAATAAATGAAATAATGCTTAAACTTGTACGGAATATATAATGGAACACAGAATGACAAAATAGATAACAATTAAGCGATTAATCTACCTACCATAAATAGATAAATCAATAGTTCAAAAAGAATGTAACTATATCCCTAAATCACAGTTAATTTCGGATTCTAATTAGAGATAATAGCCAATTAGTGGAGGATTGCAAACAAATTTATAGTAAAGATCACAGTAATGATGTTTTATATCTATTTACCATAATTACATAAATCAATATTCAAATAGAATCGGACTATATCCCTAGGTGGACTCAGCCGCTGCTGGATCTTCTGTTGTCGCCCCAGAGGCAGCGGCGACGGGGTCTGCTTGAGTGTTTCCAGCAGCAATCGTAAATTAGGTTTTTACGCAAATAAGAAGGAAATGAAAATGTCTTCAAAAGCTAATTTACATAAACACGACAATTGTCTTGAAAAGGGAAATTACAAAAAAACATTGTTTATTAAATAAAAAAATTTAACTCAGGCTGATGTTATAATGACATCAGCGATCATAGGCGGGAAATCAAGGTCTAGACTACTTTTTATTTATATTATAACTAATATAACACCCCTGCGATGCACGAGTAGAAAAAAGTTTGAAATTTAACTATGTGAAAGTTTTTTAATGAATTTACAATAGTTGAATATATTCTAAAAGTATAAAAACACAAGGTATGTGCCAATAGAGGAAATAACATCAATGGTAGTACCAATCTAATATACTTACATTGAAAAGACAATATATATTCATTCCACAATTCACATGATAATTAACGTTCCATATGCAATTTTCTTTCTCTTTGTACATATGCCTCAATAGAAAAGGTCTATCCTCAATATTCAATATATTCACAGCTGCAAATTTAGATAAGAATCTATAAAAGAAATAATGGATATTAAGACATCATAGCATAGTCGTGTGAGAAAAATTTGATTCCACGAATAATAAATTCATACTTTCTCATGATAGAATGATCTCATGTCAAAATAGAATTCGTTTAGATAATATGTGAAAAAATTCACAGAACGATATGAGTAGGATTATATCATTTAATAAAGAAACATTATTAAAGTAAATTAAATACTTGAAAAGGCAAGAAAGTTCAATTAATTGCTCTTTCCGTTCCAATTATTTAGTCCTATTTTTCTTTTTGGAATGTATCAAATATATAATCCATTTTTATATTAAAATGTTTAATTTACATTACTTTACAAATCTAACCATATTTAATATTTTAATTATTACGATTAATTTTGAATTTTACTCATTAAATATTGACAAATTATGAACACAAATCACAAAATGTGCTTTTCTAACACGCATTTCTTAATCATTGTGAAAAAGCAAATGAGATTAAATAACTGAGAATGAGGGAGTATGTACAAATTTATTAATTTTGACCATTTTTGGTTATTTTTATTAATTTTAACCTTTTTCAGGAATTTTTTTGAAAGGAAATAATTAATTTTCATTCATCATCGTAGTGTCGGTTACATCATTAGAAAGAGCTCTAATAAGCTAATCTGAAATCCCTCGATACAAGCAAGAAGAAGAATTAATATAGCCTTTCTAGCTAAGGTGTGTGCCACCATATTAGCTTGCCACTTAACGAACTTAACATCATACCAATTCCTTTGTTGAAGAAAAAGCTTACATCTTGCACAAGCATAGTGAACTCTGAGTCGTCTTCATCGTTTGAGTGAATGGCGTCCACAACCCCTATTTGCATCCAGCTCGAAAATTACCTTATCGAAGTCCAAATTGATGAGCCACTGGATAGCACTCCTCAACCCCAAAACTTAGCCTCCCTAGCTGAAGACGCCTCAGCCATCACTTCCATTTTGCATTCAACAAACTTTCCCATATCGCTGCGTATGATAATTCCAATACCCGTCCTTCGACCTCCAACATTCTATGCAGCATTCACGTTACATTTAACATAACCCAATAGCTATTTGCTCCAAGTCACCAGATTTAACCCAATAACTGTTTGCTTCAAGTCATTGGATTTACTTCCTCCCTCGTTACTGCCGTGAGTTGTTTCCTAGCTTCCACCCAATCGTATAAAGCCGAAACCCAACAAACATGGTTTGTCTCAGACCTTGGCATTGGCCTCTCTATAGATTAGTATTTCATTCTCTCCAGATGCACCACAGTAAAACACTACCTCGGTTAATATCATGGGACTTGACTGTCACGACTTTGTCAAAGAACCACTCCTTCATGAATGTGAACTGCCCCAACAGGTTGTCTAATTTAGCTTCTCTCCAGCAGCTTCTAGCGTATGGGCAGGTGAGGAAGATATGAGCATTAGTTTCCACCTCTCTATCACACATAAAACATAATGGAGAGGTAAGCATACCTATCTTGCACAAATTTTCTCTCGTTGGTAGACAATCCAGGCACATTCTCCACATAAAAGTTTGCGTTTTTTGAGGGATTTTCAGCTTCCAAATTTGAGCCTAATTGCCCGTTTCACGCATGTCAATCTTTGTTCCATCAATTTCTCTTGCTACTCGATACCCAGATTTCACCAAATAAGTTCCATTCTTGCTGTAATGTTTTTCAAGAATTTATTAATTTTAACTTTAAAAAAAACACATATTTAGACCAAAGATAAAGAGTACCTTTGGGTCCAAGTTGATGCTAATACCCTTCCCAAAACTCCAAAATTATATAAAAAAACTTTAAAAACATATATTTAACAATTGCTTTATCAATACAATTTCATTCTTAATTTTATGCAATTTCATTCTTAATCCGTCCAATTCTTTTCAGATTCATGTATATACATATATATATCATATATATACATACACATTTATTAGAAACTTTGAAGATGCCCCTAAAGGTTCAAATAAGTGTGTACAAGCTTGAAACATGATTAGGCTAGTCAATTTATTTGTTTATTTATTAGACAAAGATATGTGTTTACCTTATCTCAAAAAACATCTAATGTTCTTTTTCCACATCATTTTAGGTAAAAATTAATTTATTTGAATTATTTAATTAAAATCAGTTTGATGACCTTGGACCGTTAGCTTTTCCAGTTCGATGAGCGGATCGATTTTTGAAACAATTGCGAATACTGAAATCAATTCGGAAAACAATCTGACGGTATGAGATAAAGACAGATATGGTTCACCGGTTTATAATAAAACTTTTTTTTAATAATGGTCCGTTAAAATTTTGAATTTTTTAGAAACTCAGGCCCATAAACTAAGGTCATATTATGAACTCTTCTCCAAGTAGCTTAATACATGTATATATCCTCAATTCTTTTCACTAAATAACCAATGTGGAATTCCCTTACTATACTCAAAGCCATATTTTCAATGGCTCTTAAAAAAGGAATAGAATTTCAACATTATTTTAAGTAAAAATTAATTTTGTTTTCAATTATTTAATTAAAATCGGGCCGATGACCTTAAATTGTTAGCTTTTTTTTATTCAATGACAGGTCCAATTTTCTCAACATTGCCAAATATTGGAACCAATTCGGAAGATATCTGATGGTGTAAGATAAATTGAAACTAAAAATTAAGAAAATCGATCGAAAATAAAATTACTCAAGATAATGAGTGAAAAGTTTAAATGTAGAGTGAGAGAGATTTGAGAAAGTTCTTAGATATGATGAGTTCTATTAGAGGAAGAAAGAAAAATGTGGATAAAGAAAGAGAGTTATTTTTGGATAAAATGAAATCTGATTTGGTAATTGGAATTAAAAATTAAAAAATGTAATGATAATAATAAGCTAAAACAAACATATATATAAAATATAAAAAAGGGAAATGAAAGATAAAAAAAAAAAGGAAATGAAAGATAAAAAAGGGAATCCATAAATCCGTAATAATAAAGTTAATTGATTTTCGATTGCAAAACTTATGCATTTTTGTTTATTTAGGCTGCAAGCCAGAGGTCACAAGAAAATAAAATCAACCTTTACTAATTATTGTATTCAACATGTACGATGTCACAAATTGATAATCAACTCATTTGGTTTATATCAAAGATTAATTTAATATGTGATGAAGATTTATTTAATATGAGATGGAATGGACAGACACGTGGAATGAAATCAACGGCCAAAAGTGAATGTTAAAAATGATATAAATGATAAATAAAATCACTAGAATGGATGGGCACTATCTAGTGTAATGAAATCAAAGGCCAAAAGTAAATGCTAAAAATGGTATAAATAATAAATAAAATCAAAAGCAATTAATTGGTTTGTGTATTTAAATTAGAAAAAATAAATTAACTAAATAAGTAATGAAATGAAGGGATAAATTGAAGGATGAAATGAATGGTCGATACCTGATTTAGCAAGTGAAAATGGACGAAAAAACAAAAATAGTAATGATATTAGTATTTTGTATGCGTGTGTATGTGTGTGTATATATATATTGGACCTATAGGTATTCAATTTTCCTTTTCGCAGATCTTGGTTTATTTAGAAATTAATAATAATAAAGTTAAGTTGAAAAGATTTTAGTTATTGGTGAAAAGTTAAAAGTGGAAATTAATTATCAAGGAGTAACTTGAACTTAACAAGAAAATTGTGGATATTACTTAGGATTTATATGTAGTGAGATGGAAAATTTAGGCGTAGGTGAAAATAAAAATGTAAATGTGATATTTTTATTTATTATTATGCGCTTTGAAGCATTTGAGCGGATGATATGCTCATAATAAGATCCTGCAAATTAGTTCATATTAAATTTCTTGATGAGATCTTTAACTTGACACCCTTTGTTCAAATTATGCTCCACTAGTTATGATGCTTACATTTTAGGTAGGAGGTCACGAGTTCGAACCACACGTGTCCTTCCCCGAATTTCCTTCCCCTCTATCCCCTTGTATAATAAAACACTTGACACCTATGTCGGATTTTTTTAATTAAAATATCATGCTGATTTTGTTAAAATAAGAGACTAATTTGGAGAAAGAAAAAAATAAAATAAAAATTTCACCAACATCGTGTGTCAAAACCCTCAATTAAAAGCATGGTTTAAAGTTATCTTACTAAATCAATATGCCGGAAGCGTTACAAATTTCTTATTACAACTCTTGTCAAAATCGAGGGGCACGAATTGTCAATGACTTCTCTTTCATTCTTTAGATGATGTAGTGTTGTTTGTCATCTTTAATTAGTTTAAAGTTATAGTATTTGTATAGAAGAACATGGCACTCGATAAATAAAAGTCACTTTATATATATTACCGAACACAAGCTTGGGAGACCCTTACTTGTGAAAATAGGACTTCCAATCTCGTATCAAAAACTTCCTTATATGTCAAGTTTTATTTAGTTATATTGGTTTCCATACATATACTTACCTTACTCCCATCACTAACTAATACTTAATTAAACAAGAAACATTGGCATATCTCTCATAATCTTGTCATGGTGCAAAAGATTGAGGGAAAAGGCATAAAATATATCAAACTCATATGAGGTTCCCAAATACATTACAAACATGGGTTCATCCTCATAATAAGCCCAAAGGTCTATCTGTATCACATGCATAACTTGTCGTGCGACAACCTCCATTCTTCGGCCTTTCTCTCAACGATCCTTCGGTGGATCATCTATAAAAGAGTAATCACATACAAGGTGACTATAAAAATACCCCGTGAGTAATACATTATTTCGGTTTACCAAAGATTTATAGAAATCATTTCATGCTACAACTTTAAGAACATTAAGATGCACAAACCTTTTTGAATACATTATAGGGCCCCAAATACTAGAAGTTCCTACTACCCATGGCGCCTCGTTGCCTTTCAAATACCAATATGATAATGGCAACACAATAGATTCATAACAATTTCCGGTTAGCTTTTACCGGATTTCCAAAATTTCATTAATCCATAACAATTAACATGGATCAAATCAAATCAAACAATACAAAATGAGTAGAGGGACTCTATCACTTCTTATGCAAGAAATAATTTTAACAATATCCAAAACACATATCTTTTCTTGAAACTTATGCATGCAAATAAACTAAAGTAATGGATTACTCACCTTGTTTTCTTATACCTTTGAAGTTGAGACTTGTTAATGAGTGGCAAAACACCTTCAATTCCTTAGTATATCTAAGCAAAATAGTTTTTAGAATGTGGGTTCTATATGTATATGAACTAAGCCTTATTTGAAGAGATAAAAGAGAGATTTTGAAGGTCTTTTGTGAGTTTTCAAAACCATGCACAATTTATGGACGAATTTTCCTTCTTATTTTCTAAAGGTTTTTGAGTTTCACCAATACAAAGACTCCCACTTGTCCTATAGCAATGAGTTAAATTGGAGGGATAAGAATTCTTCTTAGTAAATCAAGATGCCAAGTGTGGGTTGTGGATTCAATTCATGTGGGAAGAGCTTATTAGATACAAGTGTATGAGATTTTTCCCTTTAATTCTTAGTAAACCCCTTTACCTATTGAACTCTATAATTAAGTCCTTGTATTTTCGACTATACTAGTGAGACATCATATCTTTACCTTAAGCATATTTTCAGTCTCAAAATTTACTACCCGATTAATTTAATCGTTCTTTTAGCAAAATTTTTGTAACCGATGGGGTAATTGACATACATTCGAGTAATCATCAACCAAACAAAAATGTCTTCAAATTCTTATAAAATGTCTTGACTAGTCATCCAATTATAAGATTTATTCATCGATTACTTATAGTTGAATATCAAAACCAATTATTATTCCGAATATGTCACTATTAAAAATAGAGGAATTATACGGGATGTTACATGGTGCATACCGATGGAGTTTTTCTACAAAACTAATAAATGGTTTTGTAAGGAACCCATGAACCTACATGGTAGGCTGATGTAACATCCCGCAAAAATTTAACCCTCAATTAAACTATGTTGCTGTTATTTTAACGACGGTGGAATACTTGCCTGAATTGTATTAAAAGATTACAAAAAATTGTTACTTAATTGACACCAAAGAAAGATTATGGTTCTTGATTTACATGAATCAAAGTACCGTGACTTAATTACAAGACACCACAAAGTATAAAGACTGTTCAAGCAAATTGTCGGCAAATGTATGAGATCGGAAGAGCGTCGCTTGTCGTGACGTGATTAGCGGAACTCAAATCTTTATTAAAAACAACTAAATCTCAACTATTATATATAGGGCATAGGGGTCCTCAATGTTTCTTCAACCCCTATCCAACCCCTTCTCTCTCCCGTAACCAACAAAATTCGTCCAAGGCTAGTGAGGATGGAGAAACACCAATAAAACTCACCAAAACACCTATTTATCACTTGAAAAAAAGTTCCTTACCATATATAGAAATATTATAACTTAAAAAATAGCTTTGATAGGAGAATATTGAGGTTTTGGAAGCACTATTCTACATTAGAATCATTCAAACCATCTTTGGGAAATAAAGATATAAGTAACGCATGTCTTGGCTCTCTCCCTCTCTTGATACGTATGTTTATATGATTTTGGCATTCTTTGTGAGTATCACGTGTATTGGTTATATCTCTTGGCTCTCTCCGATCTGCTCTCCTGCTCTCTTTTGGAACATGTGTATTCCTTTAATTGTATTTGGCCTTTGATGATTAACAGTGCACCATTGCTTTGGATAAACCATTATTTTTTGCTCTTGGGCATCACTAGTGGCGTTGTCTACCCGTTTTACATTGCTTTGTAGTAATCTTTGTGACATTATGACCTTACTACGCGGTCTTGGTCATTTTGTATATTTGTATCGTATGGCTTACGGGTAGAGGCTAAACTAGTGATGTGCTCGAGCTTTGTATCTTTATCAACTTGTGATCTTTCTTGCATTATTTTGCGTGGGCCAATACATGTTGTTATTCACTGAGTATTTTACACTCATTCATCATCATCTACAATCTTGTAGGTATTGAATTTAGAGCTTTGTGGCCGGATCGTCCCAAAGATGGAGAAGATATATGTATGTGATCAAGATTTTGGTGTGTGGCCCACAAAACATGTAATTATCAGAATGCGCAGCGAAAGCGTCTCAATACTTTTAATTGTATTTGTAGAGTCTTGCCCTCAAATTTGAATCGATATTTATTTCTCAAATACTTCCGCTATTGTTAAACACCGATAATATGAGAAAACAAGGTAATAAATTTGGGGGCGTGACAGCTGAATCCGCCAAACTAGTAGGACCCATACAAAAATGTTGAAACTAAAATATCAAAACCCACCCCCAAATTTTAAGGTGACATTCAAAATCCAAACCCAGCCCCCTAATCGGCATAATCAAAATTCCCTTCCCCCATCCACGTTCCTCCAGTCGTGTTCCCAATCATTGGTACCAGAGAAGACAAGATGAGAGCTTTGAATTTTCAGAACGTATGCATTATGTGAATTTCCGAAGGCCAAATTCCGTCCATTGCTGCTTTCATATTCTTCGATTCGAACACAAATATTACTACCTTAGATTTCTTAGTCCCTGGTCCCAATGTCAGAGTATGCCATGCATGATGCGCCAAAATTCGTGGGAAGAAAAGCAGTGGTTGTAGGAAAATGCAGCTTCCAGCTGACTAGTTTATCCTAGTAGTAGGCGGGGGTTGGCGGTGGAAGAGAAAGGATGTGACGACCCGTCTTTCTATTTTCAAGCTCAAGATTTATCCGTAAAAGTCAAAGGTGGAATGTTCAAGTTAAGGTCTAAGCTGGACTAAGATGCATTAATTTAATTGTTAGGTTTATCATTTAAGCACTTAAATAAGTTTGAGATTTATATGGAAATATATTATGAATGAGTAGTTTAAATGAAATAAAGCACTAAGTTAATGACCTAAATGAAACAAGACACAAAGTCAATGACTAAATGGATAAATATGTGGAATTTAGACTAAAATATCAAATTTGTCTTGAATTGGAAATGGAAGAACCGAGAGAAGAGAGAGAGCCGAGAGATAGGGAGAGAACGAGAGACAAAGAGTTAGTTGCGGAAAAAGGGAAAAACAAGGGAGTGATTTTGGCGAAATTGGAGAAATTGAATAAGCGTGATAAAGAGCTATCACCCTACGTAAGTATTTCTAACTTTCAAGCCTTGTTTTCATATAAATTTTAGGCGTTAATCTTTTCCTAGGGTTAAGAAATTTTATATAATTCAGTAGTTAATCATGGTTTAGTTTCTATAGATTGAAATGGTGTGAAATTAAGTTAAAAGCTTGAAACAAAAACAAAAAGAAAGCAAAAAGAGTGGGAAAGAAACAAGGCTACAGATCTTTGTTTGAAGGGAAAAAAGAAAAGAAAGAATGCAAAAGAGACCAGAGAGCAAGACTGTCCCTTGCGGCAGAAAAAAACTTGAAGAATTTTGAGTTTAAGAATCTTGATAAGTACAAGAATGAAACACAAGTGTTTTCCAATCTTTAAGCTTTGTTTTATATAAGGTAGGATGGAAATTTATGTTTAAAGTTTATGAAAAATTTTGTGAATATGTAATGTTAAGTTGTAATTTTACTTAGTACATGTTTTAGAGGCCTCAATTATTATTCGGTTATGAAATTTAAGGTTCTTGATGTTATTATATCATTATATGGCTAGTGTAAAGTGATATTTTATGTGGGAGAATAAGTTGAAAATTTTATATAAAAGTTGATATTATGATTATGGAATATTATCATGTTAATTGAGAAGTTGGTGAAGTTGAGAATAAATTAAATAATGAATGACTTGATAATTCTTAGCTAATGTAGGAATTTTGGTTTAAAGACTAAGCAATTAGTGTAAATTGTTATTTTTATTTATAGTGGATATTGGAGACTTATTATCTGATACTATGACAAATTGTAAAATGAAGTAGAGTCTAGAATAATTATATGAAAGGAAGTATAAGAGGTTAATATGGAATTCTAGGAAACCAAGCATGTATGTATGAAGTTAATAAAATGACTTAAAGGTTGGAATTATTACGTGCACAGTTTCCGTCCCTCAACTTTGGATGATCATAAATAATAATATATGTTGAATTTTAACACGATACGAGTTGGAAAATGATCTTCTATGAGTTGACTATCATCTAAAATTGGAATGATACCATTTGGAGGTCGGTAGGAGATTTTATGACATGCTTCGTAAGTAGGGGCAGTGTATACCCGAGAATAGGTTTTCAGAAAGTGGTGGAATATTTTGGTATGGTCAACGTAGTTTTTTTGAGCCCAATTTCATATATGATGAACTTATATGAGTTTTCTACATTCTAGGAGAATTTCATAAGCACACGACACCATCCTTGATTTTTAAAGGGTTTTAAATGGGCATTGCCAAACAGGAAAATTTAACAATCTTTAGTTGAAAGGTTGAAATTTTACGTATGAGTGGTGTTATGATTTTATAGAATAATATAATGGTAAATGAGGAATTGGTGAAGTTGAGAATAAATACAATTAATGAATGATTTAGTATTTAATAGCAAATGAGGAAAGTTGTTAAAGACCAAAGATTTGTGTTTAAAGATAAAGAGTTAGTTTTATATATGGAAGGAATTTAAGATTTTAATATGTGGTATTACTACAATTTCTAAGATGTAAAATAAAGTCTAGAAAAATTATACAAAAGAGAATGTCTAATTGAACAATGAAGAAAACTCGAAGAATTCAATAGAATAGAGGACTTGAAATCAAAAAGGGAATTTTATGTTGATAAAGTTAGTTGAACTAGAAAGTCCTTAACTAATAGATAAGTTAGAAAGAAAGTAAATGAGATTGAGCAAGGATAAATAAAAAATTTAGTTATATATGTGAATTGAGAAATCAGGAAGGAATTAAATGTTAAGTAGAATTTTCATATGATTTCATAGACAATGACAAAGGTTAAAAAGGAAATGAACCATGAAAGGAGCCACATTGCTGCATAGCCGGTGAGTGGAGATTCTTCTCTTCCTTTCTTTCTAAATGAAAATGTATATTATACTTTTATTTCACAGAAATTCGTAACGTTTTATGATGAATGTATTTTCATGAAATTTCACGAAAGTTGATATTTCTTAGAAAAGTTCATGTGAATGTTTGTATGAAATGATGCTTCATGATTTTAAAAAAAATGTTTGAGTTGAGACATGATTTATGATGTATGAAAACCCCCAATTTGTGTCCAATGTTATGATATGCCGCCTACAGGCGAAGGGGCCTATGGCTCAAGCTGAACAAATGAACGCCGCCCAGGCAAAGGGGCCTATGGCTCAAGCTGAACAAATGAACGCCGCCCAGGCGAAGGGGCCTATGTGCTAGCTATGGATCAAGCTATTTAATTGTGCCGCCTAGGGCGAAGGGGTCATAAGGTACCTATGGCCCAAGCTGGTGTCTACACGACGCTCTTCCGATCTTGATATTATGATCATGGGATGTTGGATACTCTTTGGGATGGATTTTATGATGACTCTTGAAATGAAGTGAATTTACATGAAGTTTTCTAGCATTTTAATGATGCTATAAATGTTTTAATGTGAGTTGAATTAATCTTGATGATATGATGATTATTAAATGAAATGACGTTTATGATGTTCTCGAACATATAATGATTCTCTCAATATTCATGTGATACTGGAATTATATTTCAAATTGTACGAGTCCAAAAATTGGCTTGCACACTTGTTTGAAATGTTACAAAAGTTATATTTTGACTCTTCAAAGTATGTTTATTACAAAACCCCACTCACTGAGCTAAAAAAGTTATATTTTGACTCTTCAAAATATGTTTATTACAAAACCCCACTCACTGGGCAATTAGCTCATATGTTTTCTCAATGATTTTCTTAGCAGGTGGCAATTAAAGTTTAGGCAACACATCAGAAATCGAGCCTGCTATTTTCAGAATTGAGCCACCACCTAATGAAACGAAATTGTTATAGA
Organism: Nyctanthes arbor-tristis; assembly: GCA_963692815.1. Taxonomy (NCBI): domain Eukaryota; kingdom Viridiplantae; phylum Streptophyta; class Magnoliopsida; order Lamiales; family Oleaceae; genus Nyctanthes; species Nyctanthes arbor-tristis. The sequence goes on along the minus strand of CAVNYN010281325.1, from coordinate 2,365 downwards.
GTTTGTCTTATTATAATTTATATACTTGGACATGTCAAGTTTATTAGTATGCATTGGGGTATCTGTTGTGAGTTCTACTTGGTTTTAGTATACTTTTTCACTTATAAATAAAAAAGTTATGATTCTTATGTTGTGAGGTGTTGGTAGGCTTGATCTATGAAGTGATGTTGCTTATAATGAGAAATTACAGTTTGTGGGATATTGATGTGTTGGTGTTGGGGAATCATTACATTGTGAAGTGTATTTGGGTTGATGTTGGGTATTATGCAGGTTGCTTTGTTTATAAATTAGAGGAGATGTTGTCGAAATTTTTCTAGAATAAGTAGTATATTCATGAGCCTTGACAGTAAATTCTAGCTTCTAGTTGGAATTTATCGTCGGCGCACATCACACTTCTAGTAAGTTAGAGGTACTGGGAGTGGGACGTGTCAAAGGAGGTGAAGGAGCTCTAAGTGGGCTGACAGGTGAATTATGAAAGATTTGACAATGAATTGGCTACCAAATTTGAGTCCTTTAACTTCATAACAAGGCTTGAATGCAAAATCTGAGGAGACTTCAGATTTATGATCACTTGGGTGCAATTTCTTTTGCTTCTTGTTCTTGTTTTTCACTTTTTCTTCCATGGGTTTTTAGATTGTAACAGTTAATAAATTGGTTGATGATTTAGTAATGGAAGCGATTTCTTTGGAATGATATGACTGACCAGCTTATATAATGATTTTTTTACAAGAAGAGAGCTTCAAATTTTTGTGTAATGTATGCATTTTTCTTGTCTGCTCTGACATCGACGGCTAGGAACATGGCATGGAAGAGTGGTTTAGCTGGCTTCCAAGCTGGAGAGGTTGTGTTTAGGTTTCAGTGTAACGATCCGACCTTATTTTATGACGTGGCATGACAACATAAATAATCGTTGACGAGAATTAAATAAAAACAAAAGAAAAGATATAAGAAAATTTTGGGATAAGCCTTAGGTCTTGACAGTCCAAAAAGTTCGCACTTGAGACCTGTCTAATTTCAAGAAAAACAATACAATTTGAGAAGCGATTTTCGAGGCTAATTTCCAAATATCTTAGACGAGAATCTGAAAATGAGTATCACACCAAACTTAGACTTTTATATGGATACTATAAGAAGAACTTTATTCTTTGTAAAAATAATTATTCTATTGCTTTCAAATCATTGTGTAAAAACGTCCATATGAGATATATTTCGTTTGAGGTTTGGTGGATTTCAAGATGGATTCCAAATCTGTTAATTGCATGAAAAACCAGTTCTGTGAACTTAATGATTACCTAACTATAGGTAATCATATGCCGAAAAGTTTAGCCTCCCCTATTGCGCAATTCAAGCTTGCCACTTTATCAACTTCACATGTCTTGAAGACATATGGGCAAGAAACCCTAAAACCACCCTCTTTTAGCATAAAGAATGAGCTAAAACCTTGGGCAAAAACCATCATTCTCCTCTGATAAATATATGAACCAACTTGAAAGAAACCCCACAAAAAGTTGGTGAAAATGACAAGTGCAAAAAGAGCAAAAAGGAGAGTCTTGGAAGATACTCTCTAAAGGAGGTAAGGCCTTGGATTCTTTTATTGATGGTAATAGTATTCTCTTTTAGTACAGTAAGATCAGAGGTGAAAATGACTTATCATGCTTTGAAAATCTCGAAAGAAATCACTGAAATCTGCCAAAATAAGTTACGGCAGAATCTGGCAATGAGACCTTCTATAATTCTGGTCTCAACACTTGGACGGACAGAATACAAGTTTATTTATGATTTGAATGTTGTGAATGTAGGTGAATCTTTGATCATGTGAGCACAAGATCAGGGAGTAGTATCTAACTTTTTCAAGAACTTTTCATGAAAAATATATGTTCTCTATGATTATGCTTTCCTTGAATAAAGAAAGATTTTTGTTACATATATAAAATTACCTCACTATGTTTATGATGAAAGCTGGCTATGTTTGGGATCAATTTACATATACTCCATGACACTGGAGAGTATTATATACGGTGTCACTATGATGATGATGAATGATCATGATTTAAGTTATTCCGATAGGATGATCCCCTATGATAATACTATGAATGATATATTTTATGATGAGCTCAAAAGGTAATTTTCATCTTATGCAACAGGGCCCAAAAATTTATGAATTATTTATTTAAAGTCTTGTTTTAAAAACTTGCTACTCACTGAATACTTATGTATTCACCATTTTCCCTATCTCCATGATAGATATTAGGGAGGAAGATATTCGAAATTAAGCAAAGCTCTTGGGTCATCTCACCGGAGGATGGTCATATTATGTGCATTCACGAGAAAGATTGGTGGGGAATGTATGAAGACTACCCGGGCT
>CAVNYN010281324.1:0-59188 GCA_963692815.1 Nyctanthes arbor-tristis | reverse complement strand
TTTTTTTTCTTTTTTTCTGAATTGTGACAAATATATAGTCTTATTTTTATGAATAATGTTATTTAATTAAACTGGAGACTAGTTGTCATTTTTTATCCTCCCTTGAATAAATTGATATCGCCGTCTCTAATTTAGTTGTCATTTTTTTATCTGCCCTTGAATAAATTAATAATCCTATATATTTATGTATCTACACTCATCTCCTAATGCTGTGCTCCTAACTTAATTGAAGACTGGATAAATAGTATCACTCTATTCTATTGTATTATTATCTAATTTACATTATTATTATTATAGGAAATAAAATTATTAACACTTTGCAGCTGGCTCTATTTGTTCGAGATATTCCAAAATATATTCCATTATATTATTATATTATTATGAGAATCACGGCATTCACACTTGGTTATGATTTCCTCAAATTAAAATAAATTATTATGAAGAATCTAATTATCGTTATCCTAAAAATTCTAAGAGTCTTATTGAAGAACCTGATTATCACGACCCATTTAAAAATTCTAAGAGTCTAAATAAAGAATGTAAAAAATTATAGTACTTTTGGAGCACTGTACTTCAAATTTAAGGAGCAATTAGAAATTCATATGTGAGTTCAAGGATTTTAACTTGTTGCAATAAAAAAAAAATTAAGAGTGATTGATTTGCCAAGACTACCTAACAACATTGCTCTACATTATTTATTAATCACTCGAAAATTTAACTGTACACTAAATTATTCTTTTATAATAATTATTATAAGGGCAATTCGCAAGAGTGCCCAAAAAAAAAAGGCAGCTTGTTAATTACTTAAACCAAAGTTACAACTTGAAATTACTTTAGCAGCAACATTTTGTTGGAAGTTGACAAGTTTGCCCCTAAACGCAAAATAAAAAGAAGAGGAGCTTGTTGTTCAACTTGTTACGTGTATAAATTTATTATTATTATTATTATTATTATTATTATTATTATTATTATTTTTCAAAATACAAGGAGGATATAGGAAGAGAGGAAGGAAATTAGAGGGTTTAGTTCGAATTCGAAACCTTTTGCGCATCCCTCCGTCCTATGAAATTAGTCTCAATTTCCTATTTTATTTGTCTCACATTATAGTTCACTTTTATTACTTATTAGCCTTTAAATTTTTGATGCGTCCTTATTTAATATGCATTAATATCAATAAATAAGAACAAATAAAATTGAATAACAATATAAACAGATATATAAGGAAAAATATTCATAAATTTCATTTTTTCAAGAACATCAATAGGAATTTTTTGATCTATGGGATTATTTTTATGGTACGGGTGGGAATAACTTGAAATACACGTACTTTTGTGTGAATAGACTTTGGCTTGAATAAGGGGAATCAATTCAAAAACCATGCAGAGTTGTCTTAAAAAAAATGCAAGTTATCTTGGTTTTTAATTTATTTTATTTTATGTTCTTAGATTTTTGAAGTATTATTTATTTTATTTAAATATAAACTGTAATAGTGAAATATATAAAACCTGCTATTATTTGAACAAGTTTTTTCTTTTTTCAGTTATTATATTATTATATTTAATTCCTCTATCTTTTCTAATTTTCTTCTAGATTAAATTTGCAAAAAAAAAAAAAGTCTTGTAGATTAGAGATAAATCTATATTTCTCATTTATAATTTGGCTAGAAGGATGCCTAGATGTCGTCCTTAATTCCCTTAAAGCTCAAACTTGATTTCTAAGCTGGAAAAGTATCTGATTCCTTAATTCTCGGAACTCGTTTACCATCTATAGATTTATTTAAGCCAATGAAAGTTCTTTTTGAATAGTGCTATGTATCTAAAATTGAGACTGATTTACATTGGAGATGAATGATAATCATAAATACATGGAGATGTCTATAATCTACCTATACATTATCTAATGAGAAAATACTAACAAAACTGACAACTTGATAAATAGCATTACTCTTCTTCAAACATAAAGCAAACTTATAAACTGTAAAGCAAACAACTAGAATTTTAGAGCCCATATATAATCTACCACAAATATTTACCAATACTTCTTCGATATACGGATCCGTCACACTTTTGTGTAAATTTGATTCTAGAAGATTCTTAACTAAAAAACAATCCCTCCGTCTCAACTATTTGGTTTCTTTTTTTTTCCCCCACAACAATTAACAAATGTGTTGAAAAGACATAATTTGTGATATGTGCTCCTAATTTATCTATATTTAATGAGTAAAATTCAAAATTGATAGTCATAATAAAAATATTAAATTTGATCCTTCACTCTTATGTGAAAATTTGATTCTATTCTTGACTAAAAAAAAGATATTTCGGTTATGGTTGGTAGGCACCATGTTTTCTGCGTTCCTTTTATGCCCCTCCCACCCTTACTAGCAATTAATCTAGCAATAAAGTATTGTTAAATATATGTTGACTGTATGTATATATGTATAATATATTTAGTTACTCGTACCCCATTAATGAAATGATCTTCTTCCTAGCCAACAGTTATGATCTTCAGTTGTGGATGCTGCTTCTTCATATCAACAGTCTTTTGATCGACGCATTTTATGGTAATCTAGCTTCTTTTTATCAACAATACGAAATATATAGTAAACAAGAAACAGAGGTTTAGAGAAATAGAGAGATTAGAAACAAATTATCTCAAAATTATCGTAATATATAAGTAATTTTATCAGGTAGATGTTAAGTGGACACGACATAAGATGAATTTATAATATTACCTTTCAAAAAATATGTGTTTTTTTATTTATATACATGAATATTATTTAAAGTAGTAATCATACCACTTTGTGGCTGGCTCTATTTGTTTGAGATATTCCAAAATATTTTATCATGAGATTATGAGAATCATGGCATTCACACTAGGATTATTATGATTTCCTCAAATTATCTACTATTATTATTACATGAACCTGATTATCGTTTGTCGGAAAAAAAAAAAAAAACTGATTATCGTGACCCATTTAAAATTTTAAGACTCCTTTTGAAGAACATCATAATCATCGTGGTCCATTTAAAAATCGTAAGTCTAATTAAAAAAATCCAACTTTTATTTCGTGCAGAGTATTCAAGCTTTGCTTTTCGTGCCCATAAATTACTACCTTTTCTTGATGGAATCCGTTTAAATAATCGCTAGGTGCCAGTTTGTGCTTTTGCCGGTGATTGAATTTTCATTAAATATCAAATATTATTGTTTAAGAATTACTCTCCCGTTTCATTTATATAGTCCACTTTACTACTTCATGAGAATTAGAATTAAAAATTGTATTAGAAATATATATTTTACAATTCGTGCTCCTAATTTGTTATTATTTAATGAGTAAAATTTAAAATTAATAGTTTTAACTAAATATTGAATGAGAGTAAATTAGTAAATTAATACAATTGTACGCTTCTTAATAACGAAAAGATAACTATATAATTGGGACACCTCAAAATAGCAAGATAGACTATATAATTAGGACGGAAGGAGTATTAAATTAGGCTACTTTTGTATGAAATAAATAATAAAAAGTAAACAAAAATTTGTATAAAAAAATAAAAATTGTTGTTTTATGAACACAACTGATTGAGTGAGTGTCTGCAAACTCACAATTTCTAAAGGTAATAAAAAAGAGAATGCGTGTAGTTGAATAGTTGATACTTGTATATTACAGACGAATCACACGAAATATGTGGACGCGATTGGTTTGATTTAAGGGTGAGCAAATAATCAGCTGGTTTGGTCCTGATCCCGAACTTAAACTGAACCAACCATGATCGGTTTACAAATCAATGAACTGAAACCGAATGGGTTCGCCGCTTTGGTCAGTACCAAGTCAGTTCGGTTTACTCGGTTTCTATTTGCAGGTAATCCTCAGAAAGTCGTAAAAATGTTTCTACAAATAGCTGATTCTTGATGAAATTCAAAGTTTAAAAGTAGGAGAATAAACAGTTTGCAAACACACACTCATTTAAAATGAAAAATAACTAGGTTGCAAAAAAAAAAAAAAATGAAAAATAACTAGCCTATCACCATGCGTTCCATGAAAATAATTCCTCAAAGATTGTCATCATAATTATCAGAATATATTTTCTCTCACATACACACACTAACATGATCAATCAGCAAATGTAGGATTACATTTGAGTAGTTACATGCTAAAAGGCACCAGAGCTAGAAACTAATTTGAAATTTCATCACCGACCATAAAGCACCCGGCCATACAGCATCGATTATTGCTAATTATTTTTAGTAGTACTGGCTTCTATACGTGAATCTTTATACGGTTGAAAAGATAATTTTACTATTTTAGCAATTATCAATTGTATTCAACTACCATTAATTTACAAATATAACCCATGACTAGGACCATCTATAAATAAAAACCCATTAGAATTTTATCACCTGATCTAACCCTTTACATCTTTAAAATAAACGATTGAACCAATAAATCCATGAATCAATAATTCGTTATCACGTAAGATGAGGAAGATTGTTAAGGTTGTAATATTCTTCCATTGTTATGTTCGTAAAGTTTTCCATTCATCTTAAAATGTGAACTTTATTAACAAAAATAATCCAAATAATATGATGATAGTTTATATTGGCATGTAGTTTAATGTGAGTTTTACCTTTAACAGTAAAATTAAATTATTATTACCCGGTTAAGTTGCTTCTAATCTTCTTGTGCATGACTCTTCTATCCAGTAAGCATGCATGCATCTACATTACTTACTACCTCTAATACAAGTTAACTAATCAAACTCACTTCGAAACACTTTTAAATCAATTATTGTCACATGAGCAACACATGTATATATTAACTGTTCATTGGTTTTTTTCCCCAACCCAAGTATTGTACTCGAGTACTAAAATGATCACCTCAGCGAGAGGAGATATGCCCATTTTAGCACACATATATACAGTGAAAATAATCTAGCTCCAAATGTATACACGATACATTATTATATGGTTACGTGGGATACATTTGGGTACGCTAACATGGTTGCGGTTTCTTGTATGACATGTTTTGATGCATGTTATATGACCCTATGATACTATATAGTGTCATATATATAGCACTAAATCAGACTACATACATAAATACAGAGTTGGATAAAAATTTAATGATATATACAAGTACAAAAAATAATTGTGTAAATACATGTCTATAAAAAAAAAAAAGAACTACTCCCTCTGTCCCACAAAGATAATCCAGTAGTTATTTTCACAACTAAGAAATGATAGTTAATATAATAATTGAAATATTAAATTTTACCTTATTTTTACACATATAGAATTATGCCTCATTAATTGTTTAAATACTTTCAATGTATAGTAGCTGAATAACTATAAATTAATTAAGAGTACATATGAAAATGAAAAATTAAATATATACTCAATATGTGCGGACTATCTTTTAAAAAGATAAAAATGAAATAGTTTACTATCTTTTTGAATGATTGGTGTAAAAGAAATACAAGTGCAAAAATTCCTTGAGAAACCGCTTCTTTTGTATTAGGCCATTGGCTCGGGTACATTCTATGGTGTCCAAAGGACCGTATGTCAACACACCATTGGGTGTGTTGGGTAATGGTGTATTGGGTGACTTATCACCCAACACACCCAATGGTGAATTGAGTATGACACACAGTCCTTTGGACACCATAAATGGTGGCCAAAGGACACTATAGAAAGACCGCATTGGCTCGTCAATGATAAGAAAGAGTTTATCACCCAACACACCCGTGCTGACACACAGTCTTTTAGACACCATAAATAGTATCCAAAGGACACTGTAGAAAGACCACATTGGCTCCTCAGTGATAAGAAAGAGTTCGTGGCTCCGGAGAAAGATTTGACTGATGGGTTTGCCCCCAAACCATTTCAAGTTCCGAGAATGGTGTTGATCATTAATGGTGTCCGTTTAGTTAACATTTCTTTTTTATGTTTTTATTTTTGTTATTAGTATTGCGCTTGTGTATTGCACTGAAAAATACAATTTGAAAGAGATCGGAAGAGCAAATTGAACAAAATAATTTTTTCCAAAATCTAATATCATATAGTGGGTCGAATTGTATTCTAATAATTAGGATGCTTGAGTTCTGGGTAGCAGGCCTTCAGTTCAACCACACTTGCTCCTTCCTGAATTTCCCTCCACTCCCCTCCCCAATATCCAGAGCATGTATTAAAAAAATAATATCATATAATAAATAATAAAAGAGTGGTTAAAAAAAAAAAACCAAATTCAAAACGTCAAATGGAATAGAATTTCAAAACTATAACCAAATGATTATTCGTTTTAATAACCATAACTGTTTAAAAATTTAGAAAAATCGAACCAAACCAGACCAAATTACTTGGTTTGGTTTGATTTAGTTGGCTATGATTATTTTGCCAGACCTAATTTTTCTACTTTAATAATTGTATTTTTTGATAACTATACATATTAAATAAAAGCAGATAAAAGAACTAATATTTCAATTATTTTTAAAAAAAAAGGAAACTGAACTTATATTTTGGACGGATGAAAAAATAAAATTGGACTATCTTTTTGAGACAGTAATAGTAATAAATGTTTGACTTTTCACCTTTCAAGTTCATTTTTAACTTTCACATAATCTATGAATTTAATATTTTATTAAAAATGATTTTAATTTAACTAATAAATCGTGCATACATAAGATTTCAAAAATTAAATTACTTTACAAATTGATTTTGTGTAATACTGCACATGTTACAATTCAAATTAATACTAAAACATCTATACTAACATAATAATGGAATTTAAAAACATAAAATGGAATGTATTCTTAGATAATTGACTTTCTTCTTTGGTGTATTTGATGTATCATGACTTATTTAACAAATATGAGAGATATCTTTATACTATTATAAGAAAAGTTTGTCCCTATATAGCCAGTATCATTTGTTCTTCTTCTTCTTCCCTTTTTTTATATACAGTTTGATCACTATTCTCAACAACATTCACTATAATATTATTACTAATTACTACTATCTCTGTCCCATGAAAATGATCCCAATTTTTTTATTTGTCTCAAATTATTGTCCATTTGTTTGTTAGTTTTTTTATTTACTTGTTTGTCCGTATTTAATGTGCATTGGTATTAACAAATAAGAATTAATAAAGTTGAATAACAATTAAATGAAGGGACATATTATGTTCATAAATTCCACTTTTCTAACAATGTTAATTGGACTTTCGTAAACTAGGTGGAAAATGATATGAGACCATTTTTATGGAACAGAGGGAATATTTCAAATATATGAATATTTACTTCACCTTCTATATAAGGCGTGCAAAGCATGTACTCATAACCCGTATATGAATAAGGGCAGGCAACATTTAAAAATATTTTTGGAAAAAAACTAAAAAAATGGGAAGAAAATGAAAAAGAAGGCTATATCGAAAAAATGAGAAGAAAAATAAGGCAATTTGACCGAATTAGAAAGCGAAAAGCGGAAAGAAATTTTTTTAGAAACTTTGTTCCTTAGTAGGCAATCTCTAAAAAAAAAAAAATTGGAATACCACCAAAAAAAAAAAAAAAGAAAGAAAGAGAAGAATAGGGAAAAAAAAAAGACAATTTGACGGAATTAGAAAGTGAAAAAGGAAGGGAAAACTTTTTTAGAAATTATTTATATATATATATATATATATATAAAGAGTAGGCAATGTCTAAAAATTTTTGGAAAACCAAAAGTGAAAAAGAGAGAGAACTTTTTTTAGAAACTTTTTTCCTTACACAAAAGCTTTAAAAAACCGAAGAAATGGAGAAGGAAAAAAAGAAGAAGGTAATTTGACGGAATTAGAAAGTGAAAAAGGACGATAAAATATTTTTTAGAAACTTTGTTCCTTTTCTATATATGTCTGTGTGTGAGATATATTGAAAAAGAAAAATTAGCTTTATGTGATAAGCTCATTAATTGTCAAATATAGTGCTTGACAAGTATCCATACAATTACTCCATTTATAAACAAAAGCATGATAGTCAAAAAGACATTTGATATGAATTACGTGATTGTAAATAAGTAAACGTCTAGTAATCAGCAATTACTATTGGTAAGTACTTGCGTTCTATACGTTTATGCAAATAATTTAATGTCAAGCACAAAAATTTGTATGATATATTACTTTTAAAAAATTGCTATTTTATATTAACTCGGGCCTTAAATTTAGGGGGAAGCACTAAGTTGGGCCCTCAATTTAGTGGTAGCACTAGGCAGGTCCGGTTAGGATTTCCCCAACCCAACAAGTTGCGCGGCTTTGGGCGTGTTTTACATGATTGATCGAGTTTTGGCGGGTTTCTGGGCGGTTTGAGTTTTTCTGGGTTCAGATCGGGCTTTTCAATTTGATTTTCATGTTTACTCGGCTATCAAACCCGCCTAAACCCATCGGGTATGTTTGGGTTGCGGGCTAAATGCCCAGCCCTACTTAAATTCTTATATAAATATTGTGAACTCAAGTAAGGGAGTTTATTGCGAGAAACACAATTTAGTTTCAAATGTAATATAGTTTCAACGAAAGTGGTCAAAAACTTTTCGAAAGTTTTGTAATAAAATTTCTTATCCCATGTGGACTTATTGATGAACGCCACGTGTGTAGCTATTGAAAATTAAACTCAAGTTGTACATGTGCTATTTACCAATCACTAGAAGTACATTTAACTACTACGTGGTTAGTTAAAATAAGCAAAGCTCTAATCTTTAGCCGTATGATTTGTCATTTTCAATGCTGTGGAAATAAATCTAATATGGAGCAAAGGGACGTCTAAGTAAATTAAGCAAGAATTTTCCTTCTAATCATAATCAGAATAATACTGAATACTAAGTTAGCACTTGAAAAGGAAAAAAAATAATAATAATAAAGTAATAGTGGTATATGTTGTTATTGCTTGCATAACAATAATATTAATGTCAACATTTTAATTGAAATCTTGAAAAAATAGCCAAACACTAAGAGGAGGAAAAATTTGAAAGGAAAGAAAAGGAAGGAAAATTTTCTTAAGGACAGAAGGGCATCCGAGAAGAAGAAATAGTACGATGACTAGGAACGACGAAATGTCTCAATCTCCCAATTTGCTCAGTAATGTAAGCATCGCAGAGAAAAGCCCTAGAGAAGGTGTCTTCGACTTTCCGTTCGATATCATGCACAAATATGTCGGTTTCCCGGCCGTCGTCTCTGTTTCTGGCCAATAACCCTGCGGTGTATATAGCATTCATCCTTCCAGGTCCTTTATTATAGCTTCCTACTGGTGCATCCACCATGATAATATCCCAATCAGTTTCGTACACTAACGTCGGAGAATCCTTAATAGCAAGTGGACATTTCGAGTACCTCGGATCGCATACGACTTCACATTCTTTACTTGTCTTGCCTATATTTAGCAACTCATCAGCCTGACTGATTTTGGTTTTGTAAGTAACATGGTACATTTCCAATGAGGGCATTTGCTTTTGGACCATTGTCATCCACTCTTCATTATCCTCAAGAAACACTGTTCTTCCTCCATGATTTAGTGATGCCCACAATAGGCTGTCAAAGCCAAGCCCCAATACCAAGAAATTGCAAGGTGATTTCTTTTCTAGGACTCTCTGGGTTTTAGAGATTTCGTACAAGTCTTGCATGGGTGTCACGTTTGCAGTTGCATAGTGGACAAGAGCACTAGATAGAGAGGGTGGAATTTTGTTGCAAATGGATAAAAAGGGAGGATAGGATGCTGATGATCTGCTGATTGGTTGAAAAGATGAATAATTTGATCCCAACATTACGTAGAGACCTAAGATAAAGAAGAACGAGAGAATCACGAGCTTAAGGTTTACTGTGGAAGGCTGGTTCTTGGACTTCATGTTTCTTCACAAATGAGATGTTTTGATCTTTCACTACTTATATAGTGTTAATTAGGCTTGTGTGATATTGAATGCCAAGATTTATTTCTCCATCTAGAATACAAATAAAAATAATAATATTAACTGACAAAAATATCAAATCACTATAAACACGTGCAAAAATAACTTCGGAGTCTCTCGAGTACACGAAACAAAATTTTGTTTCCTAGATGAGAAAGAGATTTCCCAATCAACGAATATGAAAACTCTAGGAAAAGAAACACGTGCAAAGATACTCTCCAATATGCTCATTTTGTTTATATAAATCATCTGATGTATAATTTAAACATATTTATTTTCAACTTAATAAGCCCAAGTAATAATAACCTTCCAATTATTACATGTAATTTTGCAATATCCGTTAGTTTAAATATAAGGACAATATTTTCTATATCATCATCATTCTTATGAAACCAAAGAAATTGTCGTCCACAAATAAATATGAGAGGGTAACTAGAGCAAAAATTCTAAGGTAATGATGTTGGTTCGTATTATAGGGGCCGCATAGTTATAAAAAAGTAAGAAATCACTAGTGGTTTTGTAACATGCCGTGTAATTTCTCTACTTTAATAGTAGCATCTTCGGAATAATAATTTATTTTGATGTTCAACTATAAGTAATCAGTGAGTAAATCTTCTCATTGGATGACTAGTTGAAAATACAAAGATTTAATTATAGAGTACAATAGGTAAAGGGGTTTATCAAGAAATAAGGAGAAAAATCTAAGACACTTATATCCAATGGGCATTTCCCACATGAATTGAATCTTTATCCCACACTTGCCATATTGATTTACTAAGAAGAATTATTAAACTTCCAATTCTACTCATTGTTATATGCCAAGTGGGAGCCTTTTCATTTGTGGAACTCAAAAACTTTTAGAAAACAAGTAGGAAAATTTGTCCATAAATTGTGTATAGTTTTGAACACTCCAAAAAGATCTTCAAAAGCCCTTTTTTATCTCTTCAAACAAGGCATATTTCATATACATATAGAACTCACATTCTAAAGGCTATTTTGCTTGGATATAATAAGGAATTGAATGTGTTTTGCCATTCACTAACATTCACTCAACTTTAAGGATATAAGAAACCAAGGTGAGTAATTTATTACTTTGGTTTACTTGCATGCATAAGTTTCAAATAAGTTTCAAACAAATGTACGTATTTTGGATATTGTTCAAATGTTTTCTTGCACAAGAGTTGCTAGAGTCCCTCTACCCATTTTGTATTATTTGCTTTGATTTGATTCATGCTCATTACTATAGATTAATGAACTATTGGAAATCCGGTAAAAGCTAATCGGAAATTATTATGAATCTATTGTGTTGCCACTACCATACTTGTATTTGAAAGGCAATGAGGCACCATGAGTTGTAAGAACTTCTAGTATTTGGGTCCTATAATGCATTCAAAAGGTTTGTGCATCTTAATATTCTTAAGTTTGTAACATGGAATGATTTCTTTTATAACCCTTTGGTAAACCAAAATAATGTATTACTCACGGGGTATTTTATACTCACTTTGTATTGATTAACCTTTTATAGATGATCTACCGAGGGATCCTTGAAAGGAAGGCCGAGGAGCGGAGGTTGTCCCACGATGCGAGTCAAATCATGCATGTAATCGAAATAGACATTTGGGCTTATTACGAGGATGAGCCAATGTTTATAATGTATTTGGGAACCTCGTACGAGTTTGATATATTGTGTGCCTACTCCCTCAATCTTTTGCACTATGATAAGGTTATGAGGGATAAGTCTATGTTTCTTGTTTAATAGAATAAGAGTTAATGATAGGAGTAAGCCAAGTATACGTATGGAAATTTAAATAACTAAATAAAACTTGACTTACATGGTAACAATATAAAGAAAGCTTTTGCAACAAAATTGGGAGTCTCATTTTCACTTGTAAGGGCCTCCCAAGCTTGTGTTCGGTTATATAATATATAAAGTGGCCTTTATTTAGCGTATGTCTTGTTCTTTCATATAAACTAAACATAAGGAATGATTCACATGATATAAAATTAATTGATCTTAAGAATGTAAACAAATTTTCTTCAACACTGTCTCTTTATAAATACTACAACTTTAAATGAGTTGAATATGTCAACAACACCACCTCATCTAATGAACAAAAGAAAATTGATTGACAAATTTGACCCCTCGATTTTGACAAAAGTTGTAATTTGTATTTAAAGCGCTTCCGGCATATGGATTAAATAACAATAACCCATAGATTTATTGAGGGGTTTGACAGGTTTCATATATATATATATATATATATATATATATACACACACACACGCACACATCTCAAAGAGAAACATAGAACCAAAGCAATTGTAGTCCCCATTAATGAAACCCCAAAAATAAATATGAGAGGGTCACTAGTGCAAAAATTCTAAGGTAATGACATGAGTTCGTGTTACAGAACCAACATATATTTATTAAAACACAAGAGACCATTATTGATTTCATTAAACCACTAATGGTTTCTTATACTTTTATAACTATGCGGCATCTATAATCGAGTCGATATTGATACTGTAGAAAAAATTGGTAACTAGTGACAACCTAGGTTTAAAAAAAAATGTTATCATAGAAAAGTGAACGGTAGGTGAGCAAACAAGGCGGCCGAGGTACAGAAGAAGTGATTAACTACTCCCTTCGTCCCACTAATTAAGATAGACTTGTTTTTCCTTTTCGCTTGTCCCAAATTATAGTCTAATTTCCCTGCTGAGGGTAAAATTTATTTCTTAGTTGACTAAAATATCCTTATTAAAGATAGTTAGAATATTAAACATCAAAGTAGACATTTCATCTCCCGATAATAGTTAACTATTTTCACACTACTTCTATGCCATTAATTGCAAGAATAAAGTAGGAAAAACGTACAAAAAGTTTATATTTCCAACTATATATATTTAATATGTTTTCTAATCTGTGTGAAACTTGTAGTTGCCTATCTTAGTGGGACAGAAGGAGTAGAATTTAGTAAAGTAGTAGCCGAATCAAGACTCAAGTCACATAACATTGTCAATATTGGATTTAGAGAGGCATTCTTGGTGAGTGGACTCAGGTCAGATTTGGCAGTAGTTTGATGGATCGAATTTTTGCTTTTTGTACAGTTTAGAATTTTGATGAGTTCTTAATTTAACATTTTATAAGTCGCTTAGTGAAGGGTTTTATATGACATGAAAGAAAATTAGATAGGGTTTTATATGACATGAAAGAAAATTAGATTTTGAATTCGAGTTAAATAAAGTAGTGGGTTTGATCAAGGAGACGTGTACTAACAGTTAATTCATGAAAAAACCCCGATATATTTGATATGAGTCTTAGTCACTATTCCACGCTTACAATTCCCACTTTATAATACTTAAGAAGATGATCTAATAGTGGAGGTTTTTTTTCCCCTTAAATACAAAAAGGGATATATGGAGGGGAGGGGAGGGGGGAAATTAGGGGAGGGGTAGGCTTTGTCCAAATCTCAGATCACCTCCCGTTCGGAATATATATGAACATCTAACCACTAAGGTTCAATTCGAACTGCAGTTAAGGGATGTAGTGGAGTTGGTTCAAGTTTTCAATTTGAATTGGATCAATAATTTATTTAATTTAATAATATTATTTGAGTTCCCCTTGACAAAAAAATTAAAAATGGGATGTCTCGAAGAAAGACCGGGAGGGTTTCTTAGGGGGCGGTCCTTCTGCGGTGTCCTTTGGACACCATAACATGGTGTCCAAAGGACACCATAGAGTATGCCTTCTTAGGGTTGTTGGGGGAAGTCTGAGGCAAATACCCAAGAAAAGTGCAACATGTACAATTATTCGTCATATAACTTCTTCTAATACTTGTACACATCGAAGAAGTTCATCATTTTCAGTATAAATATAAAGATGTAAGATTTCACGAGATGATGTTATATGTACAAGTTGTAAAAGAATTGTGCAAATATAACATGAAGATTTTTCATTGCCCAGTGCCCCCCGCTCCAAGAACCCTTATTAGTTTAGTACCTCACCCTTGTACATAGGGCACGTTTGTAATGCTCTTTTTAGCTTCCACCCAGATAAATCCTTTGGACTAAATAGGATGATCCTTTTATTAACACTTTAGGATTGTTATTGTGTTGATGACATTACTTCAACCTATCTTGATTCTCAACAAGTGTACGTTTCTGAATGGTGTTAACAATATCTCTGCTAATTCCCAAAAAAACAAAACCTAGAAACAGTAGGGGACCTCTGCCCTATCTCTTTGTGCAATGTGTTCCACAATATTATAGTCAAAGTTCAAGCCAGTCACCAATAAAATATTCTACCCGATGTTGTTTCAAATTCCCAATGTGTTTTTATTCCAGCTGGTAATCATGATTGTTAATTAGTTGTTTCACCCTTGCGATGTAAGGAAAATAACGACTGATTGCAAAACTCAACAAAATATATTAAAAATTTGCAAAACTTTTTTAAATACAAATTTTATAATTCGATACCTTAAAATTGACTCACATGAATTGTAAGAATTAAATTTTCCTATTTCATGTTCAAACAAAATTATAAAATTACTATTTAAGTATTTCATTTTCAAACCTCTGTATCATTTTACTGCATCAAATAGGACTTGAGGCTTGCACACAACCTTATGATTTTATCCAGGGTAAATTTCACATATCGTCCCCAATTTTTACACTTAGAATCGTCTGAGTCTCTAATATTGATGGCAACGGGGTCGGGTTAGGGGCGGGGCGACCCACCAAAATTCGGGGCGGATCAATTCAGGGCGTGTCGCGGGGCGGATCAGGTTAGGATTTCTGACCCGTTTAGCATTTTTAATATATTTTTTATTTTTTTCTATTTTTTCTTAATTTTTCTATTTATTTTTAATTGTTTTAATTTAAATGAGACGGGCGGGCTGGTCGACCCCGACCCGCGACCCTATTAATCCATATTTGACCCGCCCGCGAAAAATTTTTGCCCCGTTCGGTTCGGGGCCCCACGGGTTCTCGGGTGGGTCGGTTTAAATTGCCATCCTTAGTCCCTAACCTTTTTCTTAGCGCGCTGGGCCTTTAACCTCTCATAAATATACACAAAAGGTCCATCTTGACGGAATCCATCTAAAAGTCCGTTTACTCATTGGCTAAATTACCACAATACACTTACTCTTTAATTTTAAAAAAACAAAAGGAATTTAAAAATATATAAAAATAAAAAATAAAAAAATAAAAGAAACTGAAAGGGGGGAGCCCCCCACACTGCCATGTCCGGCAGCTTCAAGCTGTCTGAAATGGAAGAACAAATGGGGGGAGGGGGGGAGAACCCCCCTCCCCTCCCCTCAGAAAAATGTGGGGGAGACCCCCAATTCTTCTGCTGCCATTTCCGGCATAAGAATGGGGGAGTCTCCACTCCCCCATTTTCTGCCATTTCGGCAAAAAAAAAACCCCCCATTTTCTGTCGGAAATGGCCGAAAAAATAGGGGGAGACTCCCCCCATTCTTCTACCGGACATGGCAGAAGAATGGGAAGGTCTCCGGCAGAAGAATAGGGGGAGTCTCCCCCCTCCCCCCATTTTTTTTCTACCATTTCCGGTAGCTTTAAGCTGCCGGAAATGGTAGTGAGGGGGCCCTTTCAGTTTCTTTTTATTTTTATTTTTTTCTTTTTTATATTTTTAAATTCCCTTTGTTTTTTTTAAAATTAAAGGGTAAGGGTATTGTGGTAATTAGGCCGATGAGTTAATGAACTTTTAGATGAATTCCGTCAATAGGGACATTTTGTGCGTATTTATGAAAGGTTGAGAACCCAACACGCTAAAAAAAGGTTAGGGACACAGACGATTCTAAATGTAAAAATTGGAAACGATATGTGAAATTTACCCATTTATGCATGAGTATATATATATATATATATATATGTCAACGGAAGATTGTAGACATGAGAATGGTGTAAAAAATAGGTAAAATCTAATAATCATTATCAATGGATAAAAATCATTAGCGACTATCAAAGGCAAACTAAGCAATCATCACAATCAAAAATATATTTACATGATTTACAAAGTCCATAAATTACAAATACAACATAGATGCAAAGCACATTAAGTAGTACAATATCCCCATACGTAACTAAGAACAAAATTTTGAACTCAGCGCGACCTCACAAATCAATCGTTAAAAAACGTAAGAAATGGAAAGAGTATACAAATTCACTGACAGCGATAGATAAATTTTCTGTAGCCCATACAAATTAACTCCATGATTAGAAAATAAATATATAAATATGCACTGGTATGTCACCAAAATTAACATTATTATACTATGATTATCTGTATTTACTTTTCTTACCACTTAGTTGAATATGAAATACACAAATATAGAAAACCATCTTCATTAGTTAACAATAAAATACATAAGCAATCACTTGTATCTATGTTACGAGGGTAAAAACATAGTTATAATTTTTATTTTTTTTTTACAGGACATAGTTATATAAAATATTTGAACCAACAGGATCAATTAACTCTAAAATAACCAAGTCATAATTGTTGAGTATATAATCGAAAATCATACACCAAATATGCCATATGAGTGTAACATTTATAAAAAAGGCAAAAAAAAAAAAAAAACCCCTATTACTACAACTCAGACTTCGATTGGTTTTATTAGCCGGATTGACTCAAGGAATTCAATAGTGCATGTTGTACATCAAACAAACGCACGGTATCTTTAAATAACATTGATGGAAGAAGACAGATTCATGGGATGCCTATTTAATTAGCAAAAAGAGAATTCGTAGGTGTTTTTCCATAACCAAAATCTAGAATCAAATAAATGGAGCAACAAAAATTATTCCTGTACTTTCTAATTACAAAGAAAAGAATAGTATCTCCTTTGTATATACTTTGTGAAATTGAATCAAAAAGGATAGACCAAAATAGGACCTACAAAATTCAGAAGTAAGTCATCATTAGTTAGCTTGAAAATCAAGAAAACCATATTCAAATATATTATCCCCATTCAATCTGGATGATTTCTACATGTAAATGAATTATTATATAAAATAAATAAGTAGACAATATAACGAAGAATATATATAACAAAAATAAAAAATTAAACTATTGCATGATGAAAAGCCGCAATATAGCCCGGTAATCTATCATTTATTTCTACAATCATTTCCCCATAATAAACCAAAAATATGAACTACAAATAAGAAGCGATCCACAAATAATAATAATAATAATAATAAAGAGGTGCTCCGAATTATGAAATGAAAATTCGATATAAACAGGAATGTTTTCTTAATGGAGATATATTACCTCAATCTTAATTACAAAATGTGGTAGAATGTAGAAATAATTTAATAAAATTACCTAGAACAAACTGATATAATAATATAATAATTAGAAGGGAGAAATAAATTGATTAACAAAGTAAAAAAGTAATAAAATTTTCTAATATTATTGAATTCAGTTATTTGACGATATAGATATTTTGAACATTATTATAGCTTATTATAGTCCCTAATGTTTGGAAGAAAAACGATTACTATATAGAGTTTTGTTTTGTAATATATCAGCTTCAACTTGCATCTCATTTCTCCCCTTAAAATAATCTTACCCATGCACATCCTATATATTATGCGACATCTAAATTAAATATCCAAATTGCAAAATATATTATCCCAGAACTAAATATCATCAAAACGTAATCAAAGACAACGGAACTGGGAAGGTATTAAAACAAATTAATAAAAGTCTTCCTTGATCTTACAACTGAACCTACACTTTCCTTGGTGTGAATTAACTCCATCACAAAATGCACCCAAACCCCAAAATAATGCAGCACTTAAAACGGAATATAAGATAAAAAATTGAAAAGTTTGGATTGAAAATTTGAAAACAATAACTTAGCAATAAAATTGGAAAACAATAATTCCAATGAAAGTAACCACTCACCGTCAAGAAGAAAGGCAGCCAGAAACCAAAAAAAGTGTATGGAAGCACTCAAAAGAATATATTACCATTTTCCCTCTTACCCAGTTAACATTAACATCTAACAAGACCCATTAACTTGATTGTAGAGAGAGAACATACATCAATCCATCTTCAATCGTAGCCACATCTATGCATAATCTGCAGCTTTCGAGTTTTAGAGGGGGGAAAATGGCTTAACCAAACAGTTAATAAACAGATGACAAGAAGGGCCGCAATCCACCACCACCGCTGGAAGCTCGCCGCCTCCAATTTCACTACTGCAGATGAAGCGAAGGACATCGATTTCTCTCTGCAGCGGATGAGGTCTTGCGAGTTCGGCCTGGCGGCGGACATAATCCACCATACATTCTGATTGGAGTGCCACAAATCATCTGGTTGAAAGCACAATCACAACCCATAAGCTTTACTGAAAAGTTGTTTCTGTAAAGATTTGCCATCTGAGACGGCATGAGGCGAAGGTGGCAATTGATCGGGGAAAAGTGGTAGAGGCCAGTAGGGGTAGTGATGGAAGTGGAAGAGGGAGAGTTGCAAAATGGGAAAGGAGATGCACGAGTTTTCATTGTTTCTATTCCCAAGAGAGAGGGTCTTTCTATTAAAAAACGAAAAATGTCTTTCTATGAAAGTTAAAAACAAATTCACCCAAAACCGCGTATGGCTTTGATTGAAAAAAATCAACAGAAAAAAGAAAAAAAAAATGAGTTGAGTTTGGGCGGGAAACTAGAAGTGGGACCTGTTCAAACTCAACAGATTTAAGAGATTAGTATATATGATATTATACATTTTTGGAAACGAAAACTCGAAGAAAAGATGGCTTTTGGCACTAAAAGTTGATATTACTAAAGATTATGATAGGCTTGAATAGGATTTCTTAAAATAAATGATGTCTTGTGTGGGGTTTGCCAAGAATTGGATTGATCTCGTGTTCTAATGTATGTCCTTTATTAGGTGTCATGTTCTTCGTAATGAAGCTGAAATTAGCCCTACCATTGGAGAAAGAGGTTTGACGCAAGGATGTCCTCTTTTCCCTACCTTTTCATTCTTTGCACTGAGGGACTATTAGTTGTCTTGAAGCATTAAGAGGCCTCCAGCGAGTTACATGGACGCAAGATTGTTAGGAGTTCTTGCCATTTCATGTCTTTTATTCGCAGAAACGTCATCCTTTTTCAAAGCCATTCCCAGGAATGTGAGAAAATGCAGTATATATTGAAGGTGCATGAGAAAGAATCCGGTCAGGCTATCAACCTTCACATATCTTCTCCTTTGTTCAGCACCGATGTGGGCCAGGATAAAAGGAACCTTGTGCAGTCTTATGTGGACATTGAGGCTGATGGTGAACACGAGTGTTATATTCTTCTTCCCTCTCTTTTTTTGGGTCTTTTTTTTGTGTGGGGGGGTGTGAAGGAGAGAGATCTTTGCTTTTGTAAAGGATAGAGTATGGCAGCGCATGCAAGGGTGCAACCAGAGGTTTCTATCGAGTTCCTGTGCCTTATCAAAGATAGAGCTGGATTTTAGATTGGTAAAGGAAAACATTTTCCTTGAAAGTAAGGAAAACATTCTCCTATGAAAGTATGTGTCTTTTGTCTTCTAGGTAATTTATACTTTTTCTCGTCAATTCCACTCTCAGTCAAACACATTCCAATTTATAATAACACACCCTTAGTATAATACTTTTGACATTGTGGTGTAAATTTAGTTATAGAGTTCCTCTGCTTTTGTTTCTTTGGCATATAAGCACTTTATGTTTGTTATATTGGTTCTATTTTTTACTAGCATTTGCACCCATGTGATGCATGAATAGATATACCCAAAAAAATTTAAACACAAATGCGACATAATTATGAAAATTATTTATATGTTTAGGAACTTGAAAGCCATGAATAATTATCATCTCACTAAATGAGATGTCAAAAATAAAAAATTGATATCGTTGAAAATAGGGCGGATCTATCACATTACATATCTAAGAATAAACAATACTATATATTCATTTCAAAAAATAAATAAACAATACTATATATACTTAGTCAAAGTAGAATATGAAAATGCATTAAGAATCAATCATTATCCATTGAACTTGTTATACAATATTGTTTGTCATCCGTAACATTAGCCGATATTGTGATACATGCTAGAAACAAAATTCCCAATAACTAATACTTAAATGTAGGGGGAAAATCAAGAGATAACAAGGTGATATCGGGTAGAAACAAAATTTTCAATAACTAATATTTAAATGTAGGGGGGGAATTAAGATATAACAAAAAAGTTTGATAAGAGGAGAAGTAGATGCTATGGATTAACATATTTATTGCAAAAAAATCTACTAAGGAATCCTATAACCTATAAAAATCTATTAACAATTAAAGGTATACAAATAAGAAACTATTAAAATAAAGATGATGAAGTCGGACTATAAGGGAACTATATATGTACACAAGATTCCTTCCCAATTAGATAACCTAAATGATAAGATTGGTAGAGAAATAAAGAGTTGTGTAATTAGTTACGCGCGTGATGTCAGGAGGCCATTTAGTCGGGAAAATGCCTTTAGGCTACCGTTGATTTTGGAATATATAGATGTTTCTTGCTACTTCTTCTGCATTAATTTGATTGGTTCCAAGTGGAGTTGGTGATAGTTTGTCCTATAGGAATTATAATTTAGTTCATAGGTATATCAGTACTAAGTAGTTAGATATATAAAAGTAATAGTGGTTCTGTTTGTTTTAAATGGTTTTTGAAGTATTGGAATGGGATCCAATCCATTCTCAAATAGTTATGTTTGAATTTAAGACAAAGAATAAGCTAATGTATTTGACCCAAATCTAACAAATTTCAAATACACAGCTTGATTCGAGTTTACGATTTTATAGTTTTTTGCTTAACTCTAGAGCATCTCTAATGTATAGTCAAGGTCATAGGGGGTAGTGTAGAGGAGAGAGATAGAGAGAAAATGATTATTTTAATTGAATGTGAATGAAATGAGATGTAGGAAGAAAATAGAGTGAAAAGTGAAAAAATGATAGAGATAGATAGAAATTCGATATAGATAGATAGAAATTTAAAAATGATGATAAAATAGTAGTGGAGAATGTGGAAATGAATATGTGATTTACCCAATGCATTACACAATGAAGAAAAAGTGAGAAAAAAGGGGGTAAACAAAAGAAAATTGATTAAAAGAAAGAGAAAATAGGAAAAACATGAGATCCACCAATTATTTTTGTGTCTTTTTCCCTCTTTTATGGACCATCACCAAAGGCTTGAGCATTGGGGATGCCCAAGAAATGGGACTTGAAGCAATTCTAATGTTGGGGGAAAATGCTAAAGGTAAAAAATTAGGGAGAAAAAAAGCTATTCTTAAATAATGCATATGGGGAAACTTGGGGAAAAATTTAGCAATTATAGTGTTAGAGGATTTCTTTCTTTTTTTTTTTTTAACTTTTTTTATAAATAATTTTGCCATTGCCTTTTTTTCATCATACAATTGATATTCAATTTTTCACAATATATTACTTTTTTAATTTATTACATATATTTTTTGAAGGGAGAAGGTAAGGGAGGATTCGATAAAAATGGGGGCAAATTTGGCCCCTCTTTAACCTTTTGCCCCCTCTAAAATAGCTTTTTCTCCCATTCCCCTATACGCCTTTGTAGAGCGAACCCAACATTAGATGCACAAGCATCGACTAGGGGCCATAATAGCTTCGGCCTACCCCTATCCTCTGCCCAAGTCGCTTTAAAACACAAAAAAAAAGGAGCTTGGGCCCAAGCTTTTAGAATTGGGTTTGCGGGACAAGTAATTAAGCAATCTACGGTCGGGGTTTTAATTTTTCGGCCCAAAATTTTAATTTAACCCAAAAGGCCCAAAACTAAAAAAATAAACAAGCAGGGAAAGAATTCTAGAGGTAGAAGCTCTGGTCTGGCTATGGAGAGCTTAGCTCTCCCCTTACCGAGTGGAAACTGCCACGTGGAAGACAAGTGATTAGGGGAAGACAATCCCTTCTATGATTTAGATTCCTTTTCCTCCAAGGTCTTCTTCTTTCCTTTTCAATTTCAGATTATTTTTGGTAACATACCCAACATCTTCATTCTTATAAAACCCAAGAATATAAAGATAAATCTCGTCACTTTCAGCACAGTTAGTTTAATGAATTCAATTGGTTAGAGTATTCATTAACTACAAATAAGGCTTATAGAGAATATGTATACTTCTTCCACTTCGGCTTTAGTGTATGATGGATTTGATAATTGGAAGAGAGTTCACCAGGTTAAGATTGTGTATTTCTTGATCATATTGGTACATCATCTTCATCACCTCGCAATAAGTGTGTGGCATGTTCTGACGCTTTGATGAGATCGTGTCAACATTTTTGTAAAGTGATTGATAGGGACAAAGAAGAAGTTATGAAAAATTGACTGCACTTGGAGACAACATTAATGATTGTTCAATGGCTAGCATTGCAACGTTGTGCTTTTAAAGGCCACAATGAGTCTGAAAATTCTTTTAACAATAGAAATATAATCGATTTGATTAATTATACTAGAAAATATAGTACATATGTCAGAGATCTTGCACTCATCAATGCACCAAAAAATGTCAAATACATTTTTCCAGACATTCAAAAAATGATTTTTCTAATCATGGCGAACATAGTGCGTCGTATGATATGCGAGGAAATTGATAATGCATCGATTTCTGCATTATCATGGTCAACTCATCCTATTCTACTCCCCTAGACAGTCAATCGAGATCGGAAGAGACGGATCGCCAATAATTTCTTCAAATTTTTCTAGGGTTCATAAACAAGCCCTCTCCTCTTTCAGACACAATTCAGACCAATTGAAGGCTGATGTACACTCTCCACATGATGGGGAAAAATGCTTAATTGAACCCTCTTGCCAATTTACAGCGAAACAAAGGGTTCAAAATTTGCAATTTCAAGTAGTTTTGGCCAATCAAAACTCCACTTTCTGGGCATTATCTGAGGTTGGTGCAGAAGGACAGAATACTTCACAGGCCTAGACGAGTCGAACGGTGCCCATTCACTCTCGTAACTCGACTGCGCTAGGAGCGCCTGGCGCCCACGAGCAACCTGCACGTGACCTTACGCGCAGCCCTCTAGAGGTTTTCTGGCAGTTTCTGTAGTTTCTCGTGCTCCACCATATCCCTAAGAGACCCAGTAGGATGTTCCAATAAGTCGTACATATGCTTCACCCATTGGTAATAGGTTATTTTTGTCCGCCGTTGAGCGGGCTAAGAAGAAGCCTTTTAACTCATTGTTTACGGCTTCTTCACCCTCTCCTATTGCATCGAGATCACTACATATGCATCGCAGTGAACATGCTCTTACCATGTTGCCTGATGAGGAATCGGTACTTGCTGCTCCATTCAAATACACTTTAGTATGTAAGTTTTGTTGTAGAAAACCTACTATAGTTGCTATTAGATCTGCTTTTGATCAATTTGGTTTTCTTGGTGTTCATACTGTGGGTCTGATTGACCATATGCATATTTTGATTCACCTTGTTCATAAAGTAGATTATACACATTTATTTTCCCACCTCCGTTGGTTTATTGCTGGTTGTGAGATGAATGTGTTGAAATGGACGACGAATTTTCATCCTGAGAAAAAAACTCCTATTGTTCCTGTCTGGATTTCCTTCCCTTTACTGTATGTGCATTTATGTGCTAAGGATGTTTTGTATTCTTTAGCAAAAGTTATTGGCCAGTCTTTGCATATTGATGAGACCATATCTGATTTGTTGAGACCTAGTGAGGCTAGGGTCTGTGTTCGGGTACATTAGGATTTGGATTGATAAAAGGCCTAGCTGTAGTTTTGGCAGGTGATTGTGTATGAGAAGTTACCGGTGTTTTGTTCTGCCTGCAGGCATATGGGTCATTCTATTGGTCAGTGTAAGGCCCCGCTCCTCCTCTCCATCGTCACCCCCTTCTTCTGGTGGTCCTCCATCATCTGGACTGACTGGTTCTGCTCCTATGATTTGTTCTGTATGAGCCCCACCAGCAGCGCCACCCCGTTCTCAGTAAGAGAAAAGGAAGGGCGTTATGACTAAGCAGCTTCGTCAATGGGTTTCTATTCTTGGTTCTACTTCCCGGCTTCAATTTCAGACTGAGCCAGTGATTGCTCCTATGGGCTTCTTACCTTCCAGTATTGCCGTCATTTCGCCTGTCTCAGTGCTGGTCTCTTCAGCTATCCCCACTACAGTGACTCCACATGTTTCAGTGGTTTCGTCAGTTATTTAGACTCCGCCCCACTGTGTCTGCTTCTCAGCCTGATATAGTTCTGATCCCTTCTTCTCTTGGGACCCAGGTATACCATACTGCTTTTACTGCTTCCCTTCCTTGCGTGATTTGATTTAAGGGTATATCTGGGTTGCTCCAGTGATTATTTTGTAGAAGGGATGGCGTGTGCCACTATATCTGAGTCATAAGTTCAATTAAGTGATGTTGGTGGCTTTGATCTGTCAGCTGATCATGTGATTTCTGTTGAAAGTCATAGTCAGTATTTTGGTTATTTTAGTGCTGCTGGTCCTGAGTTACGGTATCTCTTATCTACTTTGAGTCATGGACTCTCTTCTATTCATGCCTCTCCCTCTCTTGGCTTACCGCCTATATGGCAGAAGAACACAAAGGCTCCATCTCCTTTTTTTGAAAGCACAGAGTTGCCTATCCCACATATGCTAGTTCGGTGTGGGTCTAAGAGTGATTTTGCTAGTCTGGAGCCCAGTTAGATATAGTTTGAGCCTGTTGTTCTGAGAAAAAAGAAGAAGCAGTTGAAGCCCAAAGTTCAGGTGTCTTCTACTTATATGACACTTTCGTCCAGGTCAGTGATTTCCGCACCCCCACTCCCCGTTTCTTATGTTGAGGACAATGATATGGAGTGTTAGGGATATTCGTAGTACAGTTATTTAGAGGTGTTTGAAAAAACTCCTTCAGATGCACAGTATATGTTTACTGATTGTGATTGAGCCTATGATTTTGCATCATGATTTTGCATTGATTCGTCGATTCTTTGTTTTTGATTGGGGGTTCAGAATCAGACGGATAGCATTTGGTGTTTTAGAAAGAGGGGATTGTTGTTGATTGTATGGTTGATCATTCCCAATTTCTTCATATTAAAGTTCAGGATCCTAGATTAGCCAGGACTTTTTATCTCACACATGTGTATGTTTCATGTGATTATGTTGAGAGGCGGGTTTTGTGGGACGCTTTGCATACTATTTTTATTTTTGGCTTGTAGGGGGAGACTTTAATGTTATTACTCATGATGGTAAGTGGATAGCTTTCAGCACGAAGGACAGAGATATGTCTGATTTCTGTGAAATGATGTTAAACTGTGGTTTGTCTGATGCTGGTTTTGTTGGTGAGCTATTTACTTAGTCGAATAATAGGGTGTCGAATAATAGAGTGTGTAAGTGTTTGGATAAGGTATTGTTGAATCCAAATGCTGCATCTTTGTTTTCTCAGTTTACTATTAGACACTTGAGTAAGCACTGTTTTGATCGTGCTCCTTTGCTTATTCAGCGGTTATTAGCTAGTCAGTCTAGGCTACGACCTTTTAGATTTTTGAATGTTTGGACCAGACATCATGATTTTCAGTCGTTTGTTTCTCAAAAGTTGTCATTACCCACCCATCTTACAGGTATGGCTGTTTTGTGTGAGAAATTTTTTAGACTAAAGTAGGGCCTGGGTTGGTGGAATAGGCATCTGTTTGGTGATATTTTTTAGATGGTTAGGGAGGCAGAGTTGTTAGTTAATAAGGCTGAAAGGGTTTTTTACTCTGACACCATACAGTTCCACCGTGAGCAATAGCACTGGCTTCATACATAACTGGACCACACTTTGGCTATCGATGAGGGTTTCTGGAGGCAGAAATATAGGGCTAGATTGTTAGTTGAAGGTGACTATAATACCAGATATTTCGACTCTATGGTTTATGGGTAACGTATAAGATCTGGTATTCATTACTTTAGGTATCTGGATGATTCTATTTTGTCTTATCAGTAGGCCATTCAGAGTTCTGTTGTTAATTTTTTTCAGTCTTTGTTGACTTCTCCTGGTGAGCCAATGAAGCAGTTTCAGCCTGGTATTATCTATTCCTTAGTCACTGCGGAGGATAATATCCGGCTGAGCCGTATTCCTACTCTTGATGAGGCCAGAGAGGCTGTTTTTAGTATTGATGGTGCCAGCATTGCCAGGCTTGATGGATTTACCTCTTTGTTTTACCAGCAATGTTGGGATATTATTTTTGAGAATGTTGTTCAGGCTGTTGCTGATTTCTTCGACAGGAGACACCTCTCTAGGGGTTTTGTAGCTACTTCCATTGTTCTTCTCCCCAAAAGGGAGGGTGTGTGTAGTTGGCCTGAGTTCAGGCCTATCAGTTTGTGTATTGTGTTCAACAAGATCATTACTAAGCTGTTGAACACGAGGCTTAGTGAACTTCTCCCACGTATAATTTCTCCTTAGCATAGTGGTTTTTATCCAAGGACGCCTTATTGGATATAACGTGCTCCTGGCCCAGGAGATGGTCCATACGCTTGATATGCGGGCCAGGGGTGGCAATATTATTCTCAAGTTGGATATGGCTAAAGCCTATGATAGGATGGATTGGGGTTCTTGATCTCAGTTATGGAGTAGTTTGGTTTTAATCGGCTTTGGGTTGATAGGATCATACTGTGTATTTCTGAGTGCAAGTTCTCTATTTTGGTCAACGGTCAGCTGGCTGGCATTTCCCGTCCTCGAGGGGGCTTCGTCAGGGTGATTCGATCTCTCCTACCTTATTTGTTATTACTGTTGATTATTTTTCACACCTGCTCAGTCATCAGTTTCAGCAGCACAGTATTATCCAGTATAGGCATGAGGGTTCTAATGTGTTTCGCATCTTGCTTTGCTGATAATATTATTATATTCGCCAATGGCTAGAAGAGGAGTATTGAGCATCTTGTGGGTTGTATTGAGCACTATGAGGGTGTCTCTAGCCAATTGGTGAATAAGGGTAAGAGTGCATTGATTCTGTCGAGACAGACATCTCCAGTACAGATTCATCAGCTTGAGCAGGGGATTGAGTTTCAGCATGGTTCACTTCCTATCACCTACCTAGGCGTCCCCTTATATAAGGGCGCCAAACGAATCTTCTTATTTGATGACTTGATGCAGAAGGTCTGTAGTAGGATTTCTGGATGGGCGAGCAGACTATTATCTCCAGGTGCCAAGATTACTCTCCTTCGTTCTGCTTTATATTCTATTCCGCTTCACCTATTTTAGATTCTACCGCCTTCTAAGGTTGTGTTGAAGTAGTTGGAGAGTTGTTTTGCTAAATTTTTGTGGAGCTTACAGGATCAGAGCCACTGTATGCATTGGAAACGGTGAAAAGAGTTGTGTCGGCCTCTTGAGGAAGGGGGATTGTGTAGCGACCGAAATTTTTTCTACTTAAAAATTTTTATTTTTATCCACGTGTTGCTATGACATGCGCAAATAGATTTGAATAGTCATACTTCGATGACATGCCCGTTTAAGCCAAATCAAATAATATTACTAGAATGAAAAAAAATCGTAATCTAACAATAAAACTAAATTCGACTCAAATAATTCAAAATTTTACCGAATTAATTCCAATGAACGAGTCAAACTTCATACATACCAATTGAACCATGATTATAAAATAAGATTTGCAACTTCTAATAATTTCTATGAAGTCAAAACTTTCCAATAACCTACACTTTACTATAGCAAGAAAGACTTTTTACATAATTTGAATCCGAGACACTTGATTATTTTTTAAAGCAATTTCTTTAGAAGTATTTTGTAAAACATTGCATCTTTCATTCATATATTCGATTTCACTAAAGAAAAATAATCCATTTAAAAAATGATTACTCGCCACACGGGGGCGAAAAAGGGAAAGAGAGGGATGGGCTTTCTCTCGCTTTTGGCATAGCGGGCCCCCAGTGGGAGGCTCGCACGACGGGCTCAGTGGTAGAGCACGCCCCTAATAATTGCGTCGTTGTGCCTAGGCTGTGAGGGCTCTCAGCCACATGGATAGTTCAATGTGCTCATCGGCGCCTGACCCTGAGATGTGGATCATCCAAGGCACATTAGTATGGCGTACTCCTCCTGTTCGAACCGAGGTTTGAAACCAAACCTCTCCTCAGGATGATAGATGGGGCAATTCGGGTGAGATCCAATGTAGCTTCAACTTTCAATTCATTCGTGGGATCCGGGCAGGTAAGGCCCAAACCCAATCCCAGGGAACAGTGAAGCTTTATAGGGTCTTTCTATCCAGGTGTAGGTAGTCCGCATCTTCACAGACATGTCTATTTCACAGAGCCTCTCTCTGAGACAGTGCCCAGATCGTTACGCCTTTTGTGCGGGTCGGAACTTAGCCGACAAAGAATTTCGCTACCTTAGGACTGTTATAGTTACGGCCGCCGTTCACTAGGGCTTCGGTCGCCGGTTCCCCTGTCATCAGGTCACCAACTTCCTTGACCTTCTGGCACTGGGCAGGCTTCAGCCCCCATACATGGTCTTACGACTTTGCGGGCCACATTAAAATTACCTTTTGGGGAGGTCCGTTTGATATCCAAAAACTGCTCAGCAACAGTCGGACAAGTGGGGAATGTTGGGGCGAACCAGAAAAGTTTGGGTAGAGCCAGATCTAAGCATTGGCTAGGTAAGCGTCCTGTAGTAAGAGGAGTAGTTATGAACCCTGTAGACCATCCCCACGGGGGTGGTGAAGGGAGAGCCCCAATTGGTAGAAAAAAACCCACAACCCCTTGGGGTTATCCTGCACTTGGAAGCAGAAGTAGAAAAAGAAATAAATATAGTGATAATTTGATTCTTCGTCGCCGTGGTAAATAGAAGAGAAAATCGAATTTCTTTCTTTGTCTTCACAAAAAAAAAAAAATAGGAGAAAGCTGTGATGGTGATATCGTTTTAGTTATGGGCGAACGACTGGAATTGAACCAGTGCATGGTGGAAAAAAGAGAGGGTAGAGAATCTGTCGATAAGTTTACCTGTCTCCTAGGTATCTATTCTTACTAGAATACCTTGTTTTAACTGTATTGAACTGTGTATCTCATTTGAAAACCCTCAAAAAATCTTCTCACTTTGGTTCAAATCAAATTTCAAATGGAGGAAATCCAAAGATATTTACAGCTATATAGATCTCAACAGCACGACTTCTTATATCCACTTATCTTTCAGGAGTATATTTATGCACTTGTTCATGATCAGGGTTTCAATACTTATCTACCATCATGATATAAGTACGCAGTTATTATTGTATCGGCCCGAAACCTCGCTAATTGATCTTTACGGTGCTTCCTCTATCAATTAGATCTTTTTTTATCCATAGAAAAAAGTGGCTAGGCATATCTATTTCTTCATATTTGTGGGCTTCTATGAAGTTTTTTTTCTTTGCTACAGCTGATAAAAGTCGTTGTTTTAGACGATGCATATGTAGAAAGCCTAATCTTTTTAGTATTTACTAGCAGATTTTTTTTCTTTCTATAGTGGAGATAGTCGTACGTAATGACAGATCACAGCCATATTATTAAAAGCTTGTGGTAATAATGGGTTTCATTCTAATGCTTGAAAATAATATTCCAAAGCTTTCATATGTTCTCCATTACTTGTATGGATAAGACCTATATTATAGAGTATATAACTTCAATCATAGGGATCAATTTCTAGCCGCAGGGTTTTGTCACCTCTCCAACGATCTCTCCATTAGGTAGGATTTTAGTGGCCCAAGCACTTATTTGTTGAGGAGAAACTAATCCAATTCGTAGGAAAGGATACTTTGAATCATAGAACTCTAATGAAATATACGATCAACCAACATTTATCGAATTTGAAAAAGAGGGTCTATCCTGTAGAGGTACTCAAATTGGATCAGTGATCGATTTCTAGGTTTCGTCGTAAACCTAATTGGTTGCTTCCAATTACGTAAATCAATAGTTCAAACCGCAATGTCATCCAACTTGGGCTCAATATATAAACCCAACTAACTCATTTTCACCCTTGAGCCCAAGACAACAACATCGGGTAACTCTTCCTCTCTTCATCTCATGTTTCCACTTCCTCTTCTCATTCACATAAACATCTTCTCCCACAACCAATTAAACTAACATTTTCATTTATCTTCTTTGTATAACAAGCTAATCAAGAATTCAAAAGCATCCACAACTCAAGTAACAAAAGAATCCTCTTGCCTCAAGGTAAAAGTTTCCCCTCTTTGCTCTTACATTTCATCATGTTCCACACTATGCAAAAAATCAAACAAAATGCATACTAAGGTGATATTGTCTAAACACTTCATACATACATTATGGAAATCATCATCTTCCTCAACCATTAACATCAAAAATAAAAAAAATGAAAATAATAATAAAATTGCAAAAACAGTGGTGGTCGGTTTCTAATTTTGGCCTATTCTTGAATCTTCATTTCAGGCCACAAAATTGGTACTAATAGCTTCCTCACCTCACAAAGAGCACAATGGCACCTTTATTTCGACTGGAAAGCCACCCCACTTGCCAGAAAATTGCCTTGACCGCCGCACCCTTCACCCAAAACCACCGCCACACCTTCAAAAAATATCTACGAGTAGAGCTCGTCGAGGGCTATCTTTTTCACCTATTACTTCTTCGATTCGCCGGAGTTTTGGCCGGATTCTTTGACTTGGAGCTTCCAATGGCCGAACCCTCTTTCCGAACGTTCCCTCTGTTTTTTTTCTCTTGCGTATTGTTGAAAAGAAATTAGATCAAGAATATTAACCTTTGGGTTTTGCATTTAAGTCCCTAAAAGTTCTAATGATATATAAATAAGCCCTAAACTAACAGTCAAGTCTAGTATTGACCCAAGAATTCTCAAGACATTTAACCCTAAAGTTATTATCTCAATCAAACTCAGTCTCCAAGACTTTTAAATAATTAATTTTGACCCCTAAACTTTTTAAAATGGTTCAATTAACCCCCCAAACTTTCAAATTTTATATAATTAGTCCTTAAAATGTTTAATTCTAATCACATAAGTCCTCAAACTGTTAATTCAAATTAAGTTAACCCTCAAACTATTCAAATAATTAATTTTGAAGTCCTCTAACTTTGATAACTCTCTAACTTAGTCCCTAATTATACCATAAAACCTTAAATTATAAATTCTAATCCTAATTAGTTTCCTTTATTGGCTAAACGGAGCGCTTAGATAGTTAAGAAACTTATTTTTCAAGAATTTAGAACTCGACTTGAAACATTACATGGTAGACTCTTTTATTTAAAATATTATTTTTTAAGCGTACGCGTTGTTATTTTATTAATATTATAGTGATATACATGATTAATGTGAACTTTATGTTATTGCCTATTAAAAGACATAAGTGTTATATTAAACCTATCTCGCCTATTAAGAAGCGTTTTATGATGGTTGGCCTATAAAAAGGCATATGAATTTCCTGCTTATTAAAAAGCATGTTAGTTTGCATGGTTATGTGTATTATTGTAATATGAACGTAGATGGTGCGCGAGGTCTGCTGAGTATTTTAAATAAAATACTTATTCTTTCCAATCTAACAAATTTCAAGTTTCGGAGCCGGTGGTGGAATGAGGAGCGGTGACCACAATTAAATTATGTTATGAAAAAGACTTATCTTTTGGAAATTGTTTATTAATCATGGAGAAAACATTTGACATCTCCACCACTTATTTTGTTACAAACAACAAGGATTGATATTTTATGATTATCTTCCGCACTCATCAAAAACCTTAATACATTTTGTCTTTTACCGGGTTTTATTATTTTAAAAATATAACGAGAAAAGTCAAACTAGCAACCCGAATACTTTTCAAATTTAGGGCGTAACAGACTAGGCTTTAGGAGATTACATGATATTATTGATGCTTTCTCCTTAAAGCTCTGATAGAGGTTTTAGTCCCATGATTCTCTTTGAGCTCAGTTTTTATTGAGCAAATATTGCTGGGAATATCATCCCTCACAGAGTCAGCCGTCTTATTTAGTCTCTCGTGGTTGGGATAGACTTCTGGCTGCATGTTCTCAGGTTGAACCTCAGATTTTTTGGCAGCTTGGTAGGGGTCAGATTTTTTTGGCATGACTGCTGGACGGGGGACACTTCACTTGCATTACAATTGCCCTCTCATGCTCATTCTACGGCCAGAGTTTGTGAGTTTTTTGATGATACTAGTTGGGATTTGGGCAAGCTCATGGAGGAAGTGCCTTTGCATATGGCATTATATATTGTTGGGGTGCCATTAGATATTATGACCTTGGATTAGATACTGTGGCGGTCCACTCTTGATGGCGGCTTTACTGCTAGGTCTGCTTAGGAGCTGGTTAGACAACCTTTGTAACATTTCGCAGAATTTAACAATAAATTAAGCAATATGATAATTATTTTAACAATAATTGAATAATTTGCTTGAATTATATTGTAAGAATAAGTGAAATTTCATTAAAAGATTAAAGATTGTTACTTACATGACACCAAACGTAAGAATGTGGTTCTTGATTAACATGAATCAAAGTACCGTGATCTAATTATAAGACAACACAAAGTATAAGGATTTCTAGAGCAATAAATGAGTGAACAAAGGATAGGCCACATCACCCTATAATTGTACGGTGCTAAAATTGCCATTTTTCATTATGTAATTAGTGGAATTCAAAAGTTTATTAAAAATGATTAACTTCTAAGAATTACATAAGGCCAAAGGTAGGAAAGAAATTTACTAAAATCCTTCCAAAACATTTCACCTATCTTGTCAATCTTCCAAATTAATCAAAATTCGCCAAAAAAACATTGTGAAGAGGAAAAACACCTTAAAACCTACCAAACACCTAGTTTTACACTTGAAAAATGCACATTTCCATAAATAGAAAAATTCCAACTAATAGAAACGACCTATATATAGAAATATCAAGGCTTTAGAGGCATTTTCCTCTTGGAATCATTCAAGGAATCTTTGGATAATCAAGAGGTGAGTAACTAATACTTTGATTCTCCTTCAAATATTCATTGAGTTTTCATAAGACAAACATGTATTTTCATGCATTGTTATGAAAAGAAAGATTGATTTATTGTATTTGTATCACTAGCTGATGCTTTTCCCGTCTTGTTTTGCTATGTGGTATTACTTTGTAGTATTATGACCATGCTATGTGATCTTGGTCATTTTGAATCATTGAATCTTGTGCACACCACAGGTAGTAGTTTAACTAGTGATAGGGTTTCCTCTTGTGTATCCAAAAGCTTTGTGCATCTCATGATTTTCTTGAACTTGTGGTAAAAAGGAATTTCTTAAGCGAAAGGCGAATCAAAAGATTATGTTACTCATTGAATACTTTGTACTCACTCCCCTTTCTCTCCCATCTTGTAGATGAATGAACGCAAGACATTTGCCAAGCCAACCAAGAGTTGGAGCATGCCTGCAGAAGAAAGTAGAATTGTGCATGTAGAAGGGAACCAAATCTTTGAAGTTACAGGAATGCATTTTGGTTATAAATATACCTAGAATCAATATATAGGCTCAATAACTTTTGTATTAATAAATATGCCATCACTATAGATATATATGTACGTGTGTGACTTATGATATGTAAAACAAGATAAATGAGTAACTCTTGTAATAATCTTTCCCTTCCAAGTTATGAGTTTAATATCTCTTGTGGATTAGAACAATTCATTTGTTTTGTACGTCCTGTTCCAGCTATTCATATGAAGTTTCCGCTATAAAATTTAATAAATTCAATAATGATGCATAAAATAGTGACGGCGTGACAGCCTTGTACTAGATCGTCAGTATATAGTGATCGTCAAACCGTTCCTGTGACGGTTTCTTTCTTCTACTGGCGACTGTGGCAAGGTTTTATTTCCGTATATTATGTGATTAGGCAGCGGATATATGCACATACCTTAACGTTATCAGTGTTGCTCTGAGGAGGAGACACTGGAGCATATTTTCATTGGCAGCCCGACGGCTGATAGAGTGTGGCAGCATTTCTCCTCTATCTTCTGGGTTTCTCATCCTGTACCATTAGAATGCTAGAGGGATTTTCTGGCATGTGCATCAGGCTATATCTTTCCTTCACGTTGGAAGAGCACTTCGCTTCACGCACTGGAGAGGGGACACTGATCTGGTTTCCAGGTTTGGCATTTCTATTTTCTCTCCCCTTCATTCCCCTCCTGTTTTTTCTTTTGGCGGATACTATTTGTGGAATGTCACAAGGTGTTCACAGATGGATGTGTTGTTGATGGGAGAGCTGATGGAGGTAGTATTATCAGGGACTCTAGAGGCACTGTGTTCGTGCCTTTTCTGCTGATTACGGGGATTGTATGAATTTGGAGGCTGAGCTTCACGCTATCCTCGATGGTATTGTACTGGCCACGTCTCTTAGTATCTCAGATTTATGGGTGGAGGCTGATTCTGCGGTCACTATCCATTGCATTCTTCACGGAGGCAGTTCTTGGAATCTTAAGATCATTATTCGGCGCATTCGGCAGCAACCAGGTTGCTGATGTTCTTGCTTCTAACAGCTGGACCAGACAGGGTTACACAGAGTATGAGGTTCATGATCTGCCTTCAGCCACCTGTGGACTTCTACAAATAGACCGTTTTGGTTTTCCTTCGGTTAGGGGCATATAGTTTAGCTTAATTCTTTATTTTTTAATCATGTGTACAATTACTCTAGCTATTGTTTTATTTCTTGCTCTTACTGATTCCAGTGTTAGAGAAGTAGTACCTCCTTATTTACTGCTTTCATTTATTGCACATTCAGTTGGAGGTCAGGTTTTATGCCCCCTCCTAGGTTGTACCATTTTTTGAGATATTAATAAAAATAGTAAGGTGATTCCAAACCCCCACTAGCTATGTAAGGTGGATGCCTAAAAACAATGCTATAGCCTAGTTGGTGCTTTGATTAAAAAAACCGTACTATGTCAATTGTTTTACTCACAGCTTACAATTAATATTGGTTACTTTAGCAAAGCAATTTGATCCAATTTGAGAGTTTTTCTCTATATTGGATAACTAAATTTTCACCTGTGTGTTGTACGGGTAATATCAAAATAAATTATATGTAATGGCTAATACGTGAGATTGAATAACTATGATTATAGACACTTTCAGCTGTAATATCTTGTTATCTTTTCGTAGACTAGTACTTATTATGTTAAACTGGATATGAAATATAATTATGTGACCTCAGGAAATAAATTATTTATGAGAACTTATTTTACTTATTTTTTGAGTGAATATATTACAACATTTCGAAATATGTAAATAATGTCTGTACGATGAGAATAAAAGATTGTTAAATGATTAAAAAATAAGTAACCTAATAAGTACTTGATATAAATCAATTCTATTTTTTAAGGAAACTTTTCAAAATAAGTGGTTATCATTAGATGATGAATGAACTTATCTAAAATAAACTAATTCTGTTTGACAAATGATAATGCTATTCATAATCCGCAAGAGTTACCTAAATTATCTCTAACCATTATTTGACTAAAGTCTATTTAATAACATAGTAAACTAATAAGATGTAACTCCAGTATACGGCAAAAAGCAATTAAAATGGTTTAAAAAAAGTAAACCATTATATAAATAACACCCTCTTTTATTTGATTTCATTGCAGAATCCAAATAACTTTTAATGGATATTTGCATTCTTAATTTAAGTTTTTAAATATAATCAAGTATAATGTATGAAGTCACTCATTAAATATAATAAATATATAGAAATTGATTCATATTTAGAATCGGGATATTTTATTTTATTTTATATATGTAGTATGTTCCATATTTTTTTAATGATTTCTCTTTAAAGTCTGAATTTGAACTACTTAAACTATAATTTTATATTTTGACGAATTAAAATATAGGTAATTTTCACTCTAGGTTCCTAACTTTTCAATTTTATATCAATTTTGTCCCAATTATTTTTTTGGTCTTACTAAGTCATCAACCTTTCATTTACTATAGTATTACGTCCTCAACGTTACTTTTCATCCCCAACCTTTCAATTTTCACAATTAACCCCTATCAAAATGACTATTATACCCTTGATTCTTTATTTCCACTATACATCCCTAACCTTTCAATTTCTATACAATTTTGTCCTCAACATTTTTGAGCACGTAGAAACCCAACATTTTATTTTTTGTCGTGTTATAGCCCATTAATACTTTCCATACTAACATTTTAATTCTTACTGTTAATATTTACTAAAATTTTCATTGAGTTGTGTTGGAGTGGTTTAGAGTGTGTGAATTTCTTATTTTATATTGTTCATTTATTTTTATTTAAATAATTAATGATATAATGAAAATTTTAATAGATATTAACAGTAAGAATTAAAATGTTAGTATGAAAAGTGTTAATGGAGATATAACACTTCTGTCCTCAACCTTTCAATTACTAATATTAACTCCAATAAAATTACCATTATACCTTTAACTGTTTAAATAAAAATAAAGAAAAATATAAAATAAAAACTCCACCCATCATAACCTGTAATGATAAATAAAAAAAACTCGATCTACACCAAACTTGATGAATACCTAATCTATGTAAAAAAAAGTTTTCGATCTGAGAGTCAGTGAACAAATCATGATTACATATCATGTAGTGAATATAGATCAATGTGGATCTACAAAAAAAAATTATTTTCAATTTACAAAAGTGAAACCGAACCCTAATGCACTAATTCTAATTTTTTATGGATTCACAATTGGTGGATCATATCGAATTGAGACGAATAACAACCTGGGGGAAAATTAGGCTGAATATAAAAAAGAGAGACGAGAAATTAAATTAGAATTAAAGTATTAGGGTTTTGTTATTTTTTATAAATCAAAAATTAATTTTAGGATAGATCCACAGAATCTGTATTTGCCATACGATCTGTGAAGATCAAGAAATCGGCTCTGATTCGTCATGTTGATACTTAGATTGACAAATTTCTTTGACACGGATTTGATATCTATCGAGACCGTTATAGATCAAGTTTTTCTGTTATCATTATTTCTGACTGTTGTCATTGGGTTGCGTTGGAGCTGGTTAGAGCATGTGGATTTCTTATTTTAATATGAAAACTATTAATGAGGATATAATACGACAAAAAAAAAAAGTTTGGGCTTCCACACGCTCATAAAATGATGAAGACAAAATTGTATAAAAATGAAGGGTTGGGGACCTATAGTGGAAATAAAGAATCAATGGTATAATAGTCATTTTCATAGGGCTAATGGTGAAAATTGAAAGTTTGGGGATGAAAAGTAACGTTGGAAACGTAATACGACAATAAATGAAAGGTTGGGGACTTAGTAGGCCCAAAAAAAGAATGGGGACAAAATTAATACAAATAGATAGATGTCCAAATAGATTTAGTAAAATAGTAATGCTGCATATATAGATGGATGTCCAAATAGATTTTCAGATAAGGTGTAAAATTATAATTCTATCAATATATTTTCTCTTTCTTGCAATGCATAACATGGGGTAAAATTGTAATTTCACACTCTTTCTATAAACACATTTGTACATTCATCTGTACAAATAGAATAATCCTTAGTAAAATAACTAAATAGAAAATAAAAGAAATATAAAAAGTGATATATGATATTAAATTTAGACAAAAACAAAATATAAAAATCAACAAAACTGGAAGCCCTTCAAATCTCATACATTTTTTCTATCTAAAAAATTAAATCTCATTCATCAATCAACAATTTAAATGAAGCAAGATTAACATAAAACTCAGAGAAAGAATCTTGTTTTGAAGATAGAAGAAGATGAGGGAAAACTAAAATTGGAACAACCAAATCTAATAAAATCAATTTAAATCAGAACAACAAAGATATGAATGACCGCAAGGATTATCGCAACGAACCTACAAAATCTATAATATCCCTCAAAATTCAGTTTTGGCAGGAAAATTGCGGTACAACTGTACCGCAAATTACTTTTCTTATATATATATATGTCATTAACATTGTCAAATCTTTTGCTAAGTGCAACACAGAGTTGCAGGAAGCCCATAGAACAGAAATTGAGAATATGTTGGCAAATAAAGAGCGTGAATCTGGACGAGGAGCTAATCAGATGGCATCTTTACAGTGGTCAGGTTCTACTCGTTGGGGTTCTCATTATGATTCTGTTTTAAGTATGATAGATATGTATGCTGTAACTTGTAAGGTGCTTGAGGATCACCTGAAGTGGTCCAAATTCCAAGGTTCGAGTAGAAGCTCGTGGTGCTTAAAAAAGTATTCAAAGTTTTGATTTTGTGTTTGGCTTGCACTTAATGGGGCGATTATGCGGATCACTAATTTTCTTTGTCAAGCATTTCAAAAAGAATCTGTTGACATTTTGGCTGCATTTAGATATGTCTCTATTACAAAAACTCTTCTTCAAGAGTTGAGAAACTAAGGGTGGGAAAAATTGCTTTAGGAAGCAAAAGATTTTTGCTCAAATCATGAAATCACAACACCTAATTTAATCAGCAACATTGTCGTGGTCAGAGGTAAAATAAGTCTTGAGCATCATTACCCATTTGACATTTTCGTTGAGTTTATAGATTTTCAATTAGTAGAGTTAAACTCGAGATTTAATGAGATATAGTTAGACTGCTTGAGTGGAGTGTTGCATTATCTCCAAAAAATTCTTTTGAATCATTTAATGCAGATAATATCTATAAGCTTACAGTGGAGTTTTATCTTGATGATTTTGGGCAACATGAGAGGCATGCTTTGATGAGTGAATTGCAGTATTATCTTGCTTACGTGGTACTTAATCTTCAATTCAAGTGCCTACTCTTGCAAAATTATGTGAAAAGTTGGTGGAAATAAAAAAGGCGGAGGATTACAAAATAATAACAATATTGGTTCACCACATTATCTGTTTCCTCAGCAACAATTGAGGAAGCATTTCAAGGAATCAAGCATGTGAAGACTGCAGTTTGCAAAAAGATGAATGATGAGTTTCCTTGCAGACAGTTTGAAAATTTTTATAGAAAGAGAGCTTTTTAACAAAATATATATTGATTATCTCATTGATGAATTTGCTAAAGTAAAAAATCTTTAGATTCAACTTACTTTTTTGCCTAATGTACTAGATTTTTAGTTGTTGAACACTTGTTATAATGCAACTGAGTTTGTCTAATCTTTTGAAAAATTAGTACTTATATAAATAAATTTTCTTAAGTTTTGTTCCAGCCCATTCTTCTATTATGTCCTGGCTACGCCACTGATTAGATATACTCGTACTTTGTGGATTACGGCCAAGAAATTAGAGATGTATATACACACACATCATCAATATATATATATATATATGTATGTATATTTAGTATTGTTTTATTAATTAATTTAACCAAGCAAAACGGAACCTCTTCTGGCGAAGCAAATATAAAAAAGATTTATTATTAGTAATAATTAAAAGCAATTTTAATTTCACGTGACCAGTGGGGAAATACCCCCGAAACGGGTACGGGGCCCGGGCACCTCCGTATTGCCTATACATAACCCTACACGTGCTTAACCGCCTCACACTTACTAAGTAATATCTCCCGACAAACGAAAGAAAGGCAAACAAAAAATTGAAGTGGGTAGTTATGAGTAGTGTACGTTGTTAAATATAGAGGCAGATGAATTCCTGCATTTTCTTAATTGTATAGAGAGATCTCCGCCCAGTTACTGGTAATTCTCGGCGGAGTTGGGGATTTTGGGAGGTGGGTTTTGAAGGAATATAGTTGGTTTGGGTGGTAGAATTAAGGAAGCACTGAATCTTGTTGGTTTTGGGAGGTGGGGTTGTGAAGAAAATTGCTGGTTTGGGTAGTAGAATTAAGGGAGCATGAAGATTCAGTGCAGTGTGTGTGAGGTGGTAGAGGCGAACGTTTTGTGCTGTGCCGACGAGGCTGCGCTTTGCTGGTCTTGTGACCAGAAGGTGCACGCCGCAAACAAACTGGCCAGCAAGCACCAGAGGGTTCCGCTTTCGAGCTCCTCCTCCCAAATACCCAAGTGTGATATCTGTCAGGTTTAATTCCTGCTTCGCCTTCTTGTTTTGATTTTTAGTTTTGAGTAGTAAAGTGATTCAGATTATGACTGGAAGATGATAAATATCTTGGCAGTGTGGTTATTTTAATATGTTATACTGTGTTATTGTTGTGGACCACGAACTAGTATTTCGTATTTTCGTTGTTTTACTAATTCACGTAGAGCTCTGACTTTAAGATGGGCGTGCTTGATTACTTGGGCCTTACGACTGTTACTTGTTTGGATACTATTAGTAATTTTACTGTACAGAACATTTTGACTTATTCTATTTTCCTTTGTTTGGAGTTTTGTTTATCCTCTTCTTCAGTTAAAGAAAAAAGAAGGGAACGGGAAAGGAAGAAAGAAAGGGAAGTTT
This sequence comes from Nyctanthes arbor-tristis, assembly GCA_963692815.1. NCBI lineage: Eukaryota > Viridiplantae > Streptophyta > Magnoliopsida > Lamiales > Oleaceae > Nyctanthes > Nyctanthes arbor-tristis. The sequence continues at coordinate 18,852 of CAVNYN010281324.1, read as the reverse complement.
CTTGTCATTCAATCTGCTGTATTGGTTCTGCCTCTGCTGTGTTCTTTTCCCTTTATCTATGAAGATTTCTATGCATATAGAGACTCCACGTGGACCATATCTTTTGATCGATATATTTTACGCCCCTTTTGAAGGAGTTCAACTGTTGGGATAGACAAATAGATTAAAAAAGGGAAGAAAAATTAACTTCATGAACTCAGGAACACAAGATTCATATGCAACGTGCTCAACTAAACCTTCATATGCAAAAACATCTTGTGGATGAGAGCTGATCCTGATCATGTCTCTAGCAAAAGGTCAGGGTCCCTGAGCAATCACTTTCAGTGAAACAGATGATTCGATAAATAAATTTTTTTAAAAAAAAAAAAAAAGGAAAAGGGAAGAAGAAGAAAAATGTGAACTTTTCCCAGTTTCTCAGCTTTCTATTTTCCTGGAGCTTCTCTCTATTGTCTACTGTTACATTCTATGGTGTAAGTGTTCTCTTTATTATTGTCATTAGCTCCCTACGTAACTTCTTTTTGCTACCACCTCAATCTTTTCTTATATGGGGTTCCTTCATGTGGAGAAACTTTCATTCTTATGTGCAATTAGCATATGAGAAATGGGTGGTCCTAACTCCACACTTCACAAGGAGAGAAACCTCGACGAAATAGTTCTTTAGAAGTGTCATCTGATAAAGGAAATGCTTTGTAGTTCATTTCTAAAGCTAATCACAACTCACTTTGATTGTGATTTCAAGTGGACTGCAATGAAGAAACTGGTACTTGCAATGATCAGCAATGTCTGCTCGTATATAACTATTGAGTAGAAGATTTAATCACATTTGGGGGGATGGACAATATATTTTTCTTTTTTTTCCTCTTATTTTTTTTTTTTTTTTTTTTTGGGTGTGACTATGGCGGTAAATCGCTGCTGGTGTATAATTATTGAGTAGAAAATTTAATCACATTTGTGGGGATTGGCAGTATATTCTTCCTTTTTCTTTTTAATTAATTAATTAATTTTTTTATTTTTTATTTTGGGGTGACTGTGGCGGTAATCTTGATTTACTTTTTCAATTATGAATCAGATGTGAATCATGGTTGCTAGACTTTGAATTTTTCTTTCATCTTGTTTTGTAGACAGCTTTAATGACATGTTCAGGAATTATCTTTTCAAGATAAATGTGATGGAATATCATCATTACTAGTAGATTCGCTTTGTGCTTGCTCTCAAAGTGAGTGGCTCAGCCGCACAATTGTTTTCTAACACTTGTTTCTTGGAGTCACTTCGGAGAGTACCTCTTTTTATTTTGGATTTATACACATAGCTGTAGAGGAGTATAAGTAATGCTTCAGCCTTTGGAAGTTCGAAGAAGATGCTGCTAAAAAAGACTGTTGAGGTTGTTTGATTCCTCATGCATGCTTACTTGTTTCTCTCTTTAGTCATTGCCTCGCCGGTACGGGAAAGACACCTCCGGCATTCTAATAACTGATATTCACTTCCACCGGATTTCTGTGTCATTTGACACCTAACTACTTCTAAATAAGAATGGATATCAAAAGCACTGGATTTGAGGAGGCTGCGTCCCACTAAAATATAAAAAACAATCACTTCGTGTATCTTTGGATCGACTTGTAGAACTGGGCTATTACAACATAACGTTATTTTTCGTAGGGGAGAAAAAAAAATAGCTGAGTTCGATTAGAAGAGGGTATAGCTTTTGCCTCCATATAGTTTGGGTAAATTTTGAGAGTAGTGTCTCCTCTCTAGCTTCAGTGTTTCTGTTATTATTCGGTGATGGCTGATGGGCATGACGTGGATATTTTGGGTAAGGTTCAACCCAACTATTTGACTTCGTTTTCCGGTGAGATCTCTTTTAGGATGTCGATGGATGTCAATCCCAAGGGAGCTATGATAAGGTTCACTAAACCGAACTGAGCCTCTATTAGAGATATGTATCATTGTTTATTAATAGAAAAAAAAAATTCAGTTGGAGTGAGTGTTGAATTGGGTAATATTCGTGGTCCTTGAAATACATAGGCAGAATGTTGCTTGAATTTTTGCGTTTACAAACAAAAGGAAGGTTGACATCTTTGATTTCTTTTGTGTCTTTTTGTGTTAGATGTTCTGTAGATGAATGTCTTTAAGAAACACTATATTCATACCTCTTAATAACTAAAAAGTTGAATTCTGCTCTTTAGTGGCTTGGAGGTGATTTGAAGGCGAGAATCATTTTTTATGTTACACAATTTCTTCTGAAAAGGTTGATAATTGAAGTTTATAGATTTGTTTTAAAATGATTCTTGGTACGATGGCTTTCCACTTGTAGTTTCCACCTACTATATCTGCGAAAAGATTTTAATTTGTTCTCTATAAACACTCTTGAAGCTTGAAATTTTAAGGATCATTGAGAATCTCATTATTGAGCATAAGATGTGTTTATTTTCTTCTACAATGTCTGTTTCTGAGGTATATATGATTTCATTTTCATGTAGATGAATGAGTTCATTTTGATACCACATTTGCTAATGTTGTATTATTGTGTTTCTTTTCATGGTTATGCGAATTTGCTTATAATTTTAATAATGTGTTATAATTCATGATGTAATTTATTATTTTCATCAGTAATTGTACCTTATTTTATGCCCCAAATGCTAGATGTGTCAGTGGAACTGTTTGGAAAATTAGCGTCACTCATCCAAATAGATGAATTTCATTATTTAAAAATTAGGTTCTGTTTGGCAACCATTTAAATGGAAACATATCATAATTGGAATTAAATTTCGAATACATGTTATGCGCAAGTACAGAAAAGTGACGTGCATAATGACAAAAAGTTTGAAATTTTGAATTTCGTCAATTTTCTGAATTTAGTTCCAATTATAATAGGATTTCATTTAAATGATTGCTTAACACGCCCTAACATTTGAATGATAAAATACATCTATTTTGATAAATGCCAATTTTTAAAGGTTTGGGGTCTGCCAATCCAGATAGTGGAGGCAAAAGTTGGGGACCTTTGCTGCAATTTACCCTAATAAGAACAACTAGGGTCCGTTTGGAAACCAATTATGAATCAGTTGGTTTATAATCTATTTTGAATTTTGAGATACTTGTCTAATACTCCCTCTATGTCAAATACATAGTCCACTTTTTGAGATGTCTCAAATATATAGCCCTCTTTTTTATTAAAAAGTCTAATTTGCAATATTTTACCAATTTACCCTCATTTAATACTTAGTTAAAACAATCAATTTTAAATTCTACTCATTAAATGAGGGTAAATAAAGAACACGGATTACAAAATATATGTCTCCAATATAATTCTTAATCTTTGTGAAAAAGCCAAGTGGACTATATATTTGGGAAGGAGGGGTACTACAGTTGACACCTTACATCAAATAAAAACTTTTTACGTTTCAACAAAATTTAACTAACCAAACTAAGCCACATGTCCCAAGATTCAAAGTTCAAAATAGATTATGAACCAATTGATTGATAATTGGTTTCCTAACGGACCCTTACACATGACTTTTGAATTATATATATTTGCAACTCAAATTTATTAGCTGTGTTTATATTTTTGGATGAGGATGTTGTGGTTTCTACATGTTGGATAAGTCCAATTTAAAGAGAGCCACTGTCAAAATTTTTGTAGAGTCTAGCCAAAGAAAAGAAAAGAGTCGAAAAATATTTTATCTTGAAGTCTAGTGAGTGATAATATTTCGAAGTTTAAAATTCCCAGAACTGAGGTGATAAAACTGTTCAGCTGTACTAGTTTAAATTCTCTGAGGTGACCAAGAATTGGTACTCTTTGCAGGAAACAGTTGGATATTTCTTTTGCCTTGAGGATCGAGCATTATTGTGTCGCAAATGTGATGTTTCCATACACTCAGTGAATTCATTGGTTTCAGCTCATCAAAGGTTTTTACTCTCAGGAGTTAAAGTAGGTCTTAAACCTATGGAGCCTGGTTCATCGACATCCACAGGGAAGACACACTCTAAAGAGAAAATATCCGTACCAGAACCTCAGTCTCTTGCAAAGCGGAGCACCCAGCTGTCATCTACTGGTCAACATAATAAAGGTTTACCTGCCCAAGTGAGCGAAGTTGGGGATTATCCTTCATCAAGGTTGGCTTTTGAGGGAGGCATGATACCCGGAAGTGTGTCTATGTGGCAATTCGATGAATTTCTTGGTTTTAGTGATTTCCCGCAGAGTTACAATTTCTTGGATGGTGGCTCATCAAAGGTATGAATGACACTGGATTCCTTCATGTAGTTTAACTCATTCATGTTGTTATCCCTTATATCTTCAAACAAATCAACGTTGAACCATTGACCTTTGGCAGTAAATTTCGTATGATATATATTCTGTCCCTGATTATGGGGTTAAGTTAGTGATATTCCTTTCTTGACATGCTTAATCCTAATTAATGCAAAATCATGACATGATACTAGTTAGAAACACAGAGGAGTAATTCGAATAATCTGGAGGTGATTTCTGAATTTGTGGAAAAGACAAAGCTTGTTGAGTGCGTATTCACGTATTCAGCTCATAGTTTCATAGGCCTAAATCTAGGGATTGCAATTCCCAAGTATCCAATAATCAATGTTTTAAGATCCCCATTTGGATAATTAATCCTTGGACCACAGTTATACATAGATATTATCAGGCAGCCTGGTACATTTCCTGTCTTCCTGTTGGTATGGGTGAGCTTACTTAAGCTACTTCACCCAACCATGTACCAGTGTTAATATCATCATGCCCTTGATGCTGACGGATTCCAAAATGGGATCCATTTCAGTAATTAATCCATAAGGCGCATCTATCCATAAGTATCTTCTACGCTCATTTTCCTGCCTTCCTGTAGATATCAATGAGAGCTTACTTTGTCTAGGATTTGTCATGAATATTCTGCAGCTTTCCACTACCGTCATGCTCTTAATGGATTCCTTTATGAAATTTGCTGCATCCTTGTAGAGGAAGTCTAGCTTACTGCTTGTTTTGGATATAAGATTAATATATGTTGTTCAAATCATGAAAAGACGGTAACAAGTGGTGCATTAAGTGAATAGTTCTGGGGTCTACAAAAGGGGAAAAAAATGTTAAACAGCCCATTATAAATCGCAGGTTACAAATTACAATGTATGCCACACGTCGTATTATTTTCAATGTGATCAGTCATCTCTCTTGAGCCTCCCGAATTTGATAGAGGAATCCTATTGGCCCCAATTTTACCTCAGGAAAAATGCGATCTCTTTACTTTCATCCTCTATCCCAAGCTTCATGCAAGAGGGGGAGAGGATAAGTTGGAGCGTTCATTTATGCTTAGTCTTGGAGTAATGAAGTCAATCTTTATCATGTTTCCCAGTCTATCTAGGATTTTATTTAGTATGTTAATTTTTATTCCTTCTAGGTCTAGGATTTAATTATTGTTCCTTGTCTTATTAGGATTTAATTATTATTTGACTAATTCTACAAGTTAGTGGTCCTATAAATGAGTCATTCTTGTATTAGTTTTAGTAGGCTAAGTTTTGATTATGAAATAGAAACATTGAGAGTCTCTCTTTGTTATTCCAAGTATTCGGTATTTTGAGGAATCAACGAATATTTGAAGGGCATTACAATTTGGGTATTCACATAATCAACGAATTGTTTTTGAATATCCATTCTTCCCCGCGCTTCCGTTACGCAAGTTGCTATTGGAGCTCAGTATACGCTCTGAGAAGATGCCTCCAATGAGACAACCGGCTAATGATACTTTACCTGATGAAGCCCGTGGGAATGATGTTCAGATCCGTCAACAGATCGACTTGTTGACACAACGAATGGCTTCATTGGAGAATCAAGTAGTCGAAATATGGGAGATCTTGGCTAGTCAACTTCTAGGAGGTCATGGCGCAGCATGTTGGGTGATTGCCGATACATGCAGTGATGCTTGGGCAACGACCGCAGGTGGCGGTGCTGGTTGCAGGCACAACGGTCGTGGCAGAAAGGAACGTGCTTCTCCAATTGTGGAATCCTTTGTTGATAATACAACATCCTCAAGCTCTAGATTCGAGGACGAATCATCTCGACCCCCCGGGAGGATGATGGAGTAATGAAGTCAACCTTTATCATATTTCCTAGTCTATCTAGGATTTTATTATGTTAATTTTCATTCCTTCTAGGTCTAGGATTTATTTATTGTTCTGTCTTATTAGGATTTAATTATCATTTGGCTTATTCTACAAGTTTGTGGTCCTATAAATAAGTCATTTTTTTATTAGTTTTAGTGGGCTGAATTTTGATTATGAACAATAAACATTGAGAATGTCTCTTTGTTACTCCAAATATTAGGTATTCTGAGGAATCAACGAATATTTGTAGGTCATTACAATTCGTGTATTTACAGAATCAATGAATTGTTTTTGAATATCCATTATTTCTTACGCTTCCGCTATGTCACTTAACCTAGTTCGCGAAGGCCTATTGCTAGAACTCAATCAAGGATAGCTGGGCTTTCTTGGATTGGTGAAAAGAATGCAGCCAGGGAGGGAAATGCCTTCTGATGGTACACTTTAGGTGGTCTTTGGATGGCTACAACCTCTTTAGTGACCTTAAATGTTCTCAGAACATAGTCAAAATCAAGATAGGAATTTTGTCTGCTGTTGCATACGTTCCAAATGGGACTGTATTCAAAGCTAGAATAAGTTGCTATTAAGACAGGTCGCAGAAATTCTCCTGCGAAAAATCTTGATGTGGCATTAATGTCTGTTCATCTTGTCTTTTGTGTTGCAATTGGATTGAAGCTCTTCATAGAGTTGATGGTGACTTTGGAATGCAGTCTCTGCTGAAATGCTCTACCAAGCTTCACCGTCTTCTTGCTTAGTTTGGCATGGACAAGTGTTTCTTTCATTATTATATTTATTGCTTTTGAACATGTAGATCGAAAACATATCATTTGTTGGAGGATGCGCAAATCAGAAACAATAGCATTTGCAGACGAGGAGGGAAAAAGCAAGAATAGAGGGAACATGATTAGTTGTCTCAGTACAGTTTGGACCCCTTGTCGCTGTTATTTGACCTGAAAATTTTTTCTGTATAGTATCCTATTGATCACTGATGCTAGTAAATAAGACATAGGGTTTGTGTTGCATATTTAAGTGGGAAAAATGGATGTGGCTGGTTTAACGGGAGGCTGAACAGATTTTCTTTCGTTCGAGCATGTCTACCCTGGGAAAAAGTCATGTCTAAAGATTAAAATAGATTTGTATGTCATGTCGATGCTGGTCTATATTCATGACAGAATATTCAGGTATTATATGACAAAGTCAGCATGACAAAATGTGATTGTGGGTCTGTTTGGGAACCAGTTGTAACTGTGTTATCTTGCAATGTTATAATTCTGACAGCATCAATTTTTAGCATCAGGCAAGTCCCATTTGCCCTTACCCTAACATTTTCTTTCCTCTTTCAAATTGCCAGCAGACTGAAGGGGCAGGTTGGTAATCTTATTCATTTTTGGACTTGTCACTTGCAAGGGATTTGATGTGCAGGCAGCTATTTGTCTGCCAATCAATCTCATTCAGTATTTTAATTCGATTTACAAGACCTATGTCCTTTTTCTTCAATGGCACATCCCAATTTTTCCTCAATTATAACAGCCAGGTCACTACAACCGTTCCCAAGCAGAACCCGTGACATTAATTCTTTATCAGATTTTTCATCAGCCACCCACCTTAGCCACATTTGTCACATTCTTTTCTGATACTGAGTTATGAGAAATATGGAGTCCCCACTAAACAACTGTTATTGTAAATAGTGATGTTTTCTAGAAAATAAGCTACCATATCGGGCCACTGCTGCATTGGCTTTTTTATTAGGCTATTCTTTCTATGTTCAAGATTTGAACATCGCAAGCCTAGCAAATGGAAGAGAAGATGTGGTATTTATAGGCTAGTTTTTCGAAGTTCATCTTGTTTGACAGATCCTGTGAAATAATTTTTAGAAACTTTGATGAGGCTATGAAATTCCTGAAATGTGAATTTATTGGTTTATTGATTAGAAGTACCTGATGCTGTTATTAATTTTGCATGGTTGCTATAATTCCAGTAGATCAAATACTATACAATCTTGAGTTCAACGCCTAATCTAAACTGGTATCAGGCTGATAGCGGAAAGCTTGGAGATTCAGATGGCTCCCCAATTCTCCGAACTGTGGATGAAGAATTAGAGGCCGATGAGTGTCTAGGTCAGGTACCAGATACATTTTGGGCGGTTCCACAGATACCTTCTCCGCCTACAGCATCAGGGCTTTACTGGCCAAAGAACAACCAGAAGCAATCTGACTCTGCAGTCTTTGTTCCTGACACAGGATCCCCGTTCTTGCACAACTTTCACCGTGGTCGAATAGATGGTACTAGTTCAATGCAGAGAAGACAGTTCTGATTTTTGTCTTTGTAACTCTCATCATAGCTGCATAACCATTTCTATACGAGCTGTACGTTGAGGTAATCTCAAGGGGTGATGTTAGTCTTAGAATGTGTCATTTTGTGAGTGATAGGAGTCGTCATACCAGTCACCTTTAGGAATATTTTTGCTTATTTTTGTGCAATAAGAATTATATTATTGTGGTTGATGCTCGCCTGTTGATTAATTTAGTTGTATGCTGCGTTTAAGATGCTACTTAAAAGCGGGGATATGGTTGAGTTGACATAAAAGAATATGGCTGAATTTACGGACGTGTAGTGCTTGACCAATGTGGTAGTAATCATTAGACTTCTGGTGCTTGACCAATGTGGTAGTAATCATTAGACTTCTGGTGCTTGGTCGGGAGTTTGATAAATTCAATTGTAGCGTTCTCTGTAATTGCTAAAGCTCACGTCGCAGGTTAAAAACGCGGGAGAGTAATAGGAATCTTCTTGTTTTAGTGATTTTCATAGGTGTGATTGATTGGTTCTGGCTGTTAAATGTTATTGTCGATACCACTATCAAATGAAGGGGAATTTTTGGTATAAAGATTGATTTCGCTATTTATTTATGTTTATTTTAACTAGAAGGTATGCAAAAAGTTCAAAGACACACATGACAAAATCGTGCCCGACAATGTGTTTGTTTTTTTTTTTTTTTTTGGGGAATTTTTGAAAATTTTCCCTAGTATGTGTAACGGGAAGAATAAAAAATTTTGATCCAATTACAACCCTGAAAGAGCCCTACCAAGAATTAGTTAGCAATCTTATCATCGTGTATCCACCTTATCATGATTAAAAAAGAATATTTCGTATCTGAATTGTGATCTTCATATATTAAGATCCACGTGCCTCGTCCTTTTTAGATTTTGTGATCTAATTAAATTGGTGCGTAGTTCTTTATTATCATTCATACATTTCTCATATCCAATCATTCATCCCCTTATTTATTTGTTTATTTTTCACGCTCAACTTGAAAAAGGGAATACAAATGGTTAAGCCTACTTTTCGCGGTGCATCATATTATTATTATTGTTATGCTTTGATTTTGGTTAGTTGATATATTGTATAGACATCCCATATTGATCCTGACTAAAATAATATACATATTTTAAGTTATCATTCTAGTGAATTTTGCTTAGTATACGAACTTATTTCTATATAATTGAGCTTCCAAAGCTTTAGATAACTATATATACTCTGTTAGTATATCTAAATTCGGATATATTGACTTAATAATTTTAACTATTGACTTAAAACATAGAATTGACGATGATTTCTTTCCATGTTACAGAATTAGTGATGATTTCTAGTATAATATATTTTGCAAACTTACCGAACTTATAGTAGGGAGAAACCCACTGGCGTAGACATTAATATAGAATGAATGAGGGTCAAATTGCAACAATAAAACGGACTGAGATACGACTCTGAGAAAAGTTAGTGACTTAAGTAATAAAATTTGGTGAAGGAGGGAGGAGGAGGAGAGATATTATTGTGAAGAAGAGAGGAATGGAGTAGATGAAGAAAGAAAGGATTGGGACAGAGTGAAAAACGTATATGTACATGTGTGCATTTGGGCCCGTAAGGGAAGAAACCTACTTTACAGTGTGCTTTAGGAATTTAAACCCTTTCAACTGATAGTAACATTGGTTGAATGATGACTTTCTTAATGTGATGACAATCTCACATGGATCAGTTTCCCCAATTACAGTTAGTCTCCCTTCCTTCGGGTCAAAAGCTATGGATTCAATACCTATACGAAGAGGAAATTCATGTCATGATCAGCATCACAGAGTGAGGTATGTAATGAAATAAAGAGCATTTTAAACTAGAAATAAACAACCCTCTAGCACAGGAAGTTTTTAGTGGGGACGCCCGTACATCTTTCTTACATATGTTATGCGACCATCCGGTAAAGAGATATTACCTTACCAATGACTTATCCCCGTCCAATGAAGCAAAAATTTTAAGGTATCGATATCGGTACGTGTTATAGAGCCTACCTAGTGTAAAAAAACACAAAAAACCAATGATAGTTCCTTGTGTTTTTATAACTATGCGGGTCCTGTAAATAAGCCAATGTTACTATAGAAAAACTGTCCAATGATGTGAAGCCATCTCTAGGTTTGAGGTGGCAAGAGTGAGATTCACAAAGGTTGAAGTGGGGTCACCTCATTGAATGATATTGGACTCTCCTAATTGGATAGTTGCACCATATAGGACTGTCCTACACAAGGCAAAGAATGAAGATCGGAAGAGCGTAAGATCTCTAACTTTTTTCATCATCTTTGCCTTCGATCCATCATTAATATCTGAAACTTTGAGGATGACTTTTCTCTGCAGCAAGAAAGCAAAGCGAAGTTACTGAATTCTAAGAATCCATGATCATGAAGGCATAGTAAAGACAAGTTTTCTTGATTGGAATTTGTTGACAGGCGAACCAATGTTTACAAGGATGTAAACAAATTGTGAAGTAATTAAGAAGTGTAGGTGGAATTGAATTTCCTTACACTCTGGTATTCGGTTCATGATTGAGATCTCTTTCTTGGTGTTATGTATTGTTTGGAAGATTAATGAAATCTAACATTTCAATAAAGCAGCATATTTACCCGACCAGATTTGGTTTTCCTTTTATGGAAGTGACCTGCCTCATCTTGCTGGATCAATAAGCAACGATGATCAGTACTTGCTGTAATTCGTGAAGTATCTGAGAAGTAAAAAAAAAAAAAAAAAGTAACATAATAAAACACAAGTTACTGAGTACCATGAATTTTTCTGGATTCAGTTAATCTTTCTTTTGATGGACAAGAAGATGAATGAAGTCATTTCCCTGGCTTTGCTGGTCCTCCAGTATATCCTTTGCTGATTTCACAGCTGAAGGACTGGAGTCGTCCATCTCAATCATCTTAAGTGTCATTATTTCTTCAATACCAGATGGGATCTTTACTAGTTTCGAGCACTTTTGGAGGATAAGGTGCTCAATCCTAGGAAAATGGGCATTGTCAGCTCTCCAGTACTCCAAATCTGTCTCCCCAGTAAGCAAGAATTTTGGTTCCCACACAGGGCCCATGAAGGCAAACTCCTGTAATTTCAACACTTCAAGATTGGGCATCGAACCAAAAATTTTCATATTTTGCCAATCAATTCTACCACCTTCCAGAGTTATCTTTTTGTGACTTGGGGCACAAGTGATGCTCTTCAGGAAAGTTGAATTTGTCGGTGTTTCAAAAAGAATTTTTACTCTTTCGAGCTTTTGGAGATGAACATCGTACACATACCATAGCTTGGTGTTATATTGAACTCCCAATTTCTTTACATTTGGAAACATCCAAAGGGTGTATTTAGTCGATCCTAAATCTTGTACCTTACAAAGTGTCTCCAGATTTTCTAGACAGAAACGTTCATCACTGCCCCCTAATGGAGGAGAGATATTAGGACGCAGCGAAGCTAGAGAAAGTTTGAGATGTCTCAATTGTTTCATATTGAAAATCTCTTTTGGTAGTTGAATAGCAATGCCCAATGCGTCTTCAACAATTAAAGTCTGTAGATTCCCAAGTAGAGAAATAGATCGAGGAATTTTATCGCAACAGGCAATAGCAATGTATCTCAAATTAACTAGTTGAATGATTTCTTCTGGGAACTTTGTAAGCTCTACCCCAATCATATCCAATACTCTCAGCAGCTCACAACCAAAATAGTAATAAGAATGCAATTGAGTTTCGTCCTGACCAGTATATATGAAAGAACGGACAAGAGACATCGATTTCAATGCGATGTCCTCCTCATCCGAACTATATGAAGCATCATCATGAACATTCAGACAACGTAGCAAAGTTTGTACTTTTGAAAAGGTGGGCAAATGCTTTCTCTTTACACAAAAAAAATTCTCCTCATGAGCCATCCTCACACAAACCTCTCTCAAAAGATCATGCAGACTGCAAGTCTTAATTCTCCCATTGACTTTTTGACGAACCAAAATAAGATTTCTATCAATAAGATCCATAAGATATTGTTCTGCAACCTCTTCCAAAGGTTTAGATTCATGGGGCTTTACAAATCCCTCCGCAATCCATAACTTAACAAGTCTAGAAACACGAATCTCATAGTTTCCTGGGAAAATTCCCATATAGAGAAAACATGCTTTCAAATGAGACGGCAAATAGTTATAACTTAGAGTTAATATCTTTGTGCATTCATCATCCTTTTCTGCTATAATCGAGTTCAAGTTTTCAGCCACATACTCCCAATAATCTCGAGTCTTATTGAGATTTGAGATGAGTCCCCCAATCACCACAATCAATAATGGAAGCCCTTGACAATTTTTTGCTATTCTCATTCCTACATCAACCAACTCTACAGGGCAATTTTCTGTCCTATATACCTTTTCATGAAACAATTTCTAACTCTCTTCCGCGTTAAGAAAATGCAGCTGGTGATGAGGTTCTAATGAATTTACAAAATCCGCCATATCTTTCAGCCTAGTTGTCAGCATGATTGTACTTCCATTATTGTCATCTGGGAATAAGACTTTTATGTCATTCCAAGCCTTGCTACTCCATATGTCATCCACTACAATTAGGTATCTCTTACCCTTCAAGTTTTTGTACAGAAGCTCTATTAATTGGTCATCACTCTCTTTCTGTATCTCGTCGTCTTTAACATCAACAATGTCATATAGAAGTCGTAGGAGAATGTCGTGCACGCGATATTGTTGAGACAATGTTACCCAAGCACGAATATCAAAACAGATATTTGACGTACGCATCATTATAAACATTTATAGCAAGAGTGGACGGTAAGATACCACCCATCCCAACAATGGGAATGATTTGCAGTTTAGATGGTTCATTACAGAGCCTTTCTCTTATCTGCTCCAAGTCCTCATCAAATCCCACCATATTAGTCTCGATACTGGGAGCAAGATCGAGAAATATTCGCCGCCAGGTGAAGATTTTTATCGCCCCATCTCTCCTTAATATTCATCGCCTCTTCCAGGACAATATTCATCACCTCTTCCAGGACAGAATCAAATTCTGCAAGTATCCCCAGCAACTCCAAATGAAGCTTAGGATCAACCATAAGTTTACCACGATTGCACATGAGGGGTTCGATCAAGTCTTCTGCAGAATAAGCGACATCTGTGATTTTTGTTTTCAGTGATTTAACCTCTTCGCTGCTATTCTGGGAACAGTCATCAAGAAAATTCAGTAAGGATTTGGTTTTCTCTAAGAGGGATTGAATTTGCTTGGTATGATTAGAAAGATTTGAAACTCGATCATTTTGGAGGATCTGCTCAAGAATTGAACAGAGGGAAACACAAGCAGCGTGAGCCATCTTTGGTGCCTTATGCAGGAAAATTTCTGAAGCAAACAAAATGAAAGCCAAAATATCTAAGAAAGGATAATGCAAGTGGTAGACACAAAACTACCCCGTTTGTTTGTATTCCATGGTCTTCATAATTAATTTCCCTCCTTGTCGGGACACTCTAGTGGTGCGTCCATCAGCTTCATAATTCTATGGCTTCGTGCTTTTTTTTCCTTTGATAATTAGCATAAAAAGTCTCTAGTTTTGGACACTTCTGTATAATTAGTTCCTACCTATGAATTCTTAAGATCATATTTTTATAGTATAATTCATCCTTTGTGTTAATTTAGCCCATTATCAAAATAAGATTAATGTAGGAGGAAAAAAATTAAGAGAAAAATTTGATGAAAAAACTATTTCCAAATAATATGTAATGGGAAAAATTGGACCAGTATCATAATTTAATTGATTTGAACATGCATTTATCAGACAAGAAAGGGAGGTGCTAATGGGTAAATGAGGGGCTAAATTTAACCCCTCGTTAACCCATTTCCACCCTAAAAATAAGATTTTCTACCACAATTATTATATACTATTTGAGTTCGTAGGGGAAAACCCAAAATTTGGATGCCCCATATTAGTCTCTCTTAAAGCATTCTCAATTGTTCAACTTCCACCGAATAATGTAAAAGGGAATAATCTTATTTTTGAATTTTTTTTGCTCCTAGAACCAAAAAATGTTTTGGGCAGGCGGGCAGTGGAGGGGGGATGAAGGGGAATAAAGACATGGCTAAAAGTAGCCCCTTTTGTGTGAATTCATCCTCCATATAGGATTCTAGGGATTGCAATGGGGTGGGTACGTCATACCCTGGACTTGCCCTGCGAGTCTTGAACCCGCCCCGAGCCCACGAATACATGGGGCTGGATGGGTGCCACCATGACCCACCAAATAACCAATGAATTTTTCCTCTTTCAATCAATGTTATGTGCGACGCATTATTAATTGATGAGTGTAAAATAAAACAAAACATTCATTTAAAATTTTAAAGTTCCCAACATAAATTAATATAGTAAAATGATTCTTTCAATTCGATAGAAAAATCCTTTCAAAAAATAATATTAAAAAAAAAGAAATAAATTGATAAACTCCGGACTTGTCCCCCCTCAATCTTCATTATCCTTTTTGATTAGTTGTCAACTACTAAGAAATATTTGATTCATGTAAAAATAGTAAGAGAAATAGGGTTAGTAATTAGGGCTAGCAACTTAATATAAAGTTTTAGAATTTTATATTAATAATTTGCTTCATGTAATACATACATATATATTTCAAACGAACTGATGTTAATAGTTACAGCGGATAATTGAATGATTTTTTTCTTAGACACTCGAGTTCAAATCTAGAATACCTCAATTTCTACACATTTTTAGAATTAAATTTATTAAAAATAAAAAAATTCTTGATGGGTCACGGGTCCATGGGGCAGGTCTAACCTGACTCGGACTTGCCCCTGACCCATGATGAGGCAGACATTGTTGCTCCATACCTTCTCCTTTGCCCCGATTAGGCGCGGCAGGTCAATTTTATTAAGGACAGATCTCCACGGGTTTATAGGTCGATGGGTCAGATTGTCATTTCTATAAAATTCTCTCCCCCCCCCCCCCTTTCTTTAATTTTCGTACTTCTTTTCAAGTAGCTTTTTTCCCCTTTGATTTTTCACGTTAAGCTTTTCCCCTTATATTTTTCCCTCACAATGCTCTTTGGTAATTTTTCTCTAGTTACAAATGAGGTTCCAATTTTTTCTTCCTTTTTTTTTTTTGGTTGAAATGGTTCCAAAATAATTAGCATTACTGAAAATAAAATAGAAATATACAAAAATAAAATCAAACATTTTTTTTGGTTAAAAAAAAGGAGAGACAAATATTGGGATGACTTGCAGCGGTAGTGGTTTCATAAAAGGAATGATTGAGATTACTAGTAAGATTGGAAAAATAAATAACTTTAAGAGTGCGTTTGATTACATTAAATTTACCTAGAAATTAAATATTTTCCTATCAATTGAGCTAGATTTTCACCTGCGCGTTGCACGGGAAGATCATTTAATATTATATAATAATAAAATTATTATAAATTTTTAATACATTAACTTTGATATGCCAAACTATTCATGTCAAATTTTTTAGTTGAGATGTATATTTTATGAATGATTTTTTGATGATGATATATCAAACTATTCGTGTCAATCCAAAAGTTTGTACATTTAAAAAATTGTCTAAAAATATTAACAATATACTTGTAGTAAAAAAATGCAGATGATAAAGTAAATTTCATATATAATCTGCAACTTTACAATTTGTAACAATTGAGTCTTCTATTTTATTTTTTCAATGTCATAGAATCAACCGTTTATAAATTCTCATATGTCCAAAAACATCAATAAACCTCATTCGAATAATCTTCTTACCCCACAAAAAAAAAAGAACATTGTTTATACATTACTCTTTAAGTAATAATAACAAATAAAATTTAAAAATAATTAAAAATAAAAAATAAAATAATTTATTCACCACCTTACACTTTTCTAACTCCACCCCTAAATTTTGGAGAAATACTCCATTTTTGCCATTCTAACATAAAAGAGAAGTTTCTAATTTCCCCCAATTTCACGAAGAGTCAATAATTCAATTGAATCACTCGATAGAAATCACGGTAAGGAAATTTTATAATATTTTTATGCAGCATGTTATGTTCTCTATACTTACTCAAGAATTCAATTCTTTTACAGTAATCTGATACTAATTAAAATCTATATCCGAAGGCCTTATTGACAAATAAGAAACAAAATCTGAAATTAAGTATGAATTAATTTGACTAACAAAATTAGCAATAAAATGAAAAGAAAACTAATAACTAATGTAGATGTAAAGCACCAATTTAAATATTTAACTTGTAGTGGTCCAAAAAATATCCATCAAATCAAAATACATAAATTCATAATTGTTTAAAAACTTGTGAATTTAAAATAATGTTTTTCACTTATTAATTGTTTTGATATCAAGAATGTCTTATATCAAAGATCTTTGAATATATTTTTCTAATTAAATATTGTTGTAAGCTTTTTACTTCAGAGTCTTAACGCATCAAAAATGCTATTAATTAAAGGGACCCAGAATATTAATTGAATTTATAAATACCTCAATCTCAGATAAAAGAGATCCTCATTAAAAAAAAAAAGAAGCAATTTGTTGGATTAGAAATTGTGATGAATGAATCACAAATTTTAAATCGATAAACCTAAACATATAAGATAGCTGGTAACATTTTAAATAGAGATTGGAAAAGAGTCTTATGTGATGGAATGCCTGCTAGAAAAAAATATAAAGCAATTGGAGATTGAAAAAAATAAATATTATAATATTTACGGCACAACGTATACCAACCAAAAGCCAAAAGACACAAATATCCTTACTTAGCAGTTTTGATGGGAAAATTGTACTGCAGACTAATTTCTTTATATTTATATATACACACACACCCATATCCGAACGCCTCTTTGACAAATAAGAAACAAAATCCAAAATAAAATATGAATTAATTTCACTAACAAAATTAGCAATAAAATGAAAAGAAAACTAATAACTAATATAGATGTAAAGCACCAATTTAAATGCTTAATTTATAGTGGTCCAAAAATCATCAACCAAATCAAAATACATAAATTCATAATTGTTCAAAGGCTTATGAATTTATAATAGTGTGTTTTAGTTATTCATTATTTCTGTCTCAATAATATCTTATATCAACGATCTTTATATACCTTTTTCTAATTGAAAATCGTTGTGTGTTTTTTACTTCAGAGTCTAACGCACCAAAAATACTATTGATTAAAGGGGTCCAAAATCTATTAATTTAATTTATATGTAACATCCTGAAAATTTCTACAAATTAAGGTAAGCAACGAAATTATTATTTTGAAAGAATTACTTGAATATCATTGAAAGATTGCTTGAAGATCAAAATATTGTTATTGAATTGATGCTAAAGAAAGATCTTGGTTGATAATTAACATAAACTAAAGTGTAATGACTTAATTGACATGAATTGAAGAGTGTGAATTTGATTGAAAGATAATGCAAGGGAAAGGAGTTCTTGGGCAATTTCCTGACAAGTGTGCGGCGCCACATCGCGCCACTTGTCACGAACGAGGTGATTTGCGCCACTTATCATGATATGATTGGCGCCACTTGTCACATTGTGATAGGCAGAATTCAAAAGTTATTAAAATTAGCTAAATCCTAACTATTATATATAGGAAGTTAGGAATTTCATTTTTCCTCTCAAACCATTTCCCTTTTTCTCTCCCGAACTCCAAAATTCGTCCAACTTGGCCTAGGGAAAGAGAAAACTGATAAAACCCGCCAAAATATCTATTTGTCCTTTGAAAATAGTCCCTTACCATATATGGAAGGATTATAGCTTGAAAGATAGCTTTAATTGAGGAATTTCAAGGTTTTAAAGATACTTCATCACATGGATTATTCGAAGAATATTTGAGGTGGGTAACCTAATACTTTGATCCCTTTTCTACATGCATAAAGTTTTGATAAGATAAGTGTATATTTGATTGATGATTTTGATGAGACAAACATGGATTTGAATGCATTATTATTGAAAGAAAGATTGGTTTATTGCATTTGTATCGCTAGTTAATGCTCTACCCGTTTGCTTTGTGATTGTATGGCCTTGCTGTGTGGTCTTGGCCATTCTGATTTGTTTCTTACACTATGATCTATTCAATGATCCCAGAATAGGGAAGATTGGTGTAGTGTTTGCTTTGAATTGGAATCTCGGTATGGGTCTACAGGGGTTCATTGTGGATCCATTTAATTGAATTGAATCTGGCGCGCACTACGGGTAGTAGTTTAACTAGCGATAGGGCCCTTTTGTGCATTGAAAAGCTTTGTACATGCAATGTATTTTCTTGGAAATGAGTTTCCTAAACGAAAGGTGAATCAAAGGATTATGTTATTCACTGAGTACGTTGTACTCACTCCCCACTTATTACAATTTTTGTAGATATTGGAGTTATAACAATTGAAAAGCAGGGCAAG
>CAVNYN010281323.1:72383-104741 GCA_963692815.1 Nyctanthes arbor-tristis | reverse complement strand
GCTCTTCCGATCTCTGTCCGTCCAATAAAAGCCTTACACGTGTTTATTTAATTTACAAGTCAGCATTTTCTTAGTTAATCAAATATTAATTAATTAATTAATTAAACACGTGTAAGGATTTAATTGGGGGGACAGCGAGCGAGACATGATTTGGGGACAGCAGATCTGGATCCATACAACACAATTTATTTACTTACTGTGAAGAAGAAGAAAAGTATTGAAAATAGAAGGAAAAGAGAACTCACCGTGGTAAATTTCGGCCAACCAGGTGGAGTAGGGGTTGTTGGAATAGGTTAAAGAATTGTATCTTTTGTGTCTGTATATATATATATATATATATATGTTGAATTAGGTTTTAATAAGTAGGTTGAATAGAATTGTTTATGGGCCAGGCTTTAGGTATTGTGGTTCACTTCAATGAATGGTTCTCTTAGGTTTATTTGGGTTTAATTAATTAATTGGAAAACTTAACATTTATTATTATTATTATTGTTATTATTATTATTATTTTCTTTTGTCAAGTTAAGTTAAGTTGGATCGTGTTAATTATTATTATCATTAAAGTTTTTAGATTATCATCAATTTAGAATTCGACTTAATTTTAAATATAAAATTTATGATTGAGTTAGTTAATTAAATAATTGGTGCCCACCGTTTATATAAATTAACTAGACAAGTGTGCCAGAAACATATAAATACTAAAATAGCATATGTAGTCGTAGCGACGCCATGCACTATAAAAATTTATTTAAAAAAATTCCCTGTGATACATTAATTAAATATTTAAATTGATTATGGTATATGCTGTGCTCTTTTTTTCCAACCTCCAAAATTCACTAAAGAAACTGAAGATTGGATGGGTGATTGAAGTTCGTTTACTGAATACTACTGATTCTTGTTGGCTATTGTTGTTTGGTAAGTTATAAGTATATGCGTTGTTTACTCTTTTTCTCATTTATTGAATTCAATGATTGATTAGCTTAATGGCGTTTATTTGTTGAGGACTTGAATTGTAAGAGATCATCCTTTGAGATTGTTTAGTGATTGTTTGGTTTGAGTTGAATCTTCTATCACTTGCAAAATTGTGATTGGTCTTTTTTAGTTTTGCAATTAGACTTAATCTCTTACACAAACAAATATTGATATTGTTGGAAATTGAAATAGTTATGTTGAGGTATTTAAAGCGTAAATCTCCATTTCCTATTGAACAAAATGTTGATGAAAGTAATGTTGGTGATAACAGCCGTGAAGGGACACCGAATATGGAGGATGTACCTAGTGTCCATGTTGAAAATGATAATGGTGTAGAATATGAGAAGATGGGAGAAATAGATGAAATGGATCTTGAAGGTGGAATTGATGTTGCAAAACTTCCTTCAGATCGTGGATTAAGAACTCCAATAATGGATTATGATGGCAATGTTTGAGATGAAATTCGGAGAGCATATGTGCAAATGGGTTCTTGCCAACCTCGCAATCATAGATTTCCAGCAAAGAGGATGGGAACAAAAGATAGACAATTTTTTGCAACTTGGTTTAATGTGCATCCTTGGTTGGAATATAGCATAGCAAAAGATGTCATACTTTGCTTCTATTGCTATCTTTTCCTCCCAAACAATGGTGATAATACATTTGTGGTTAAAGGATTCTGGAATTGGAGTCTCAAAAAAAGACTTTAGAAACATGTTAGAAATTTAGGTAGTGAACATAATGAAGCTTAGATGAAGAACGAAGCTTTCACAAATCAAAAGCAAAGTATTGAGGCACGTTTTTTTAAGCAATCACAACAAGTACAGAATGACTACCGAGTTAGGTTGATGGCATCAATTGATTGTGTTCGATTTCTTCAGAGACAAGGGCTTGCTATAGGCACGATGAGTCTTAGAGTTCAAAAAATCAAGGAAATTTTCTTGAGTTGCTGCGGTTTTTGTGTGACTACAATAAAGAGATTAAGGTTGTTGTTTTGAAGAATGCTGCTGAAAGAGTTAAATTGACTTCCCCAAATGTGCAAAAGGATATTGCAAGTGTTGTTGCCTTTGAAACCATCAAATTGATTGTAAGGATACTAGTGATGATAGTTTGTTTGCAA
This sequence comes from Nyctanthes arbor-tristis, assembly GCA_963692815.1. Taxonomy (NCBI): domain Eukaryota; kingdom Viridiplantae; phylum Streptophyta; class Magnoliopsida; order Lamiales; family Oleaceae; genus Nyctanthes; species Nyctanthes arbor-tristis. Next base: position 102,652 of record CAVNYN010281323.1, on the reverse strand, counting down.
TTCTAGTTGATGAATCATGTGACATCACGATGAAAGAGAAAATGTCAGTTGTTTTGCAGTATGAGAAGAATAGGCATGTCATTGAGTGTTTTATTGGTAGTGAGCATGTTTCTAGTACATCAGCTCTTTCACTTATGGCAGCAATTCAGCACTTATTCTCAAAACATAATTTGAGCATTTCTTGAGTAAGTGGTCAAGGGTTTGATGGAGCTAGTAATATGCATGGGAGTACAATGGCTCCAAAGCACTTACCTTGAAAGAGAACTCAAGTGCTTACTACATTCATTCACATCAACTTCAATTAACTCTTGTTGCCTGGCAAATAAGAGTCTAGAGATCAATGGGGAAATTGTTGAAGCGCTCAATGGGGTATTATTAAGTGGACGAGGCCTTAATCAAGAAACTAGTCTTAAATGTCCTAGTGATACACGTTGGGGTTGTCACTACAATTATTTAATCAACTTGATTTTGATGTTTTCATCTGTAGTTGAGGTGATTGAGATGTTTACCACTGATGCTAGAAGTTCCCAAAAAATAGGTGAAACTCAATCTTTATTTAAATTGATTCATATTCGTCTTTAATATCGATATTTGAATTTCAAATTGATTATGCTACTTGTAATGTCTCTCAGGTGAAGCAAGATTTTTTTTTTCAGAAATTGATTAAAACATTTGAGTTTGCATTTAGTTTACATCTTATGAGGAGAATATTGGAATTTACTGATGAGCTGTCAAAAGCACTACAAAGAAAAGATCAAGATATTGTCAACGCAATGAGAACGGTGAAAGTGTGCAAAGAAAGACTCCAAAATTTTCGAGATGATGAGTGGGATTCTTTTCTGGAAATAGTTTGTGCCTTTTGTGTAAAGCATGACATTGACACACCCAACATGGAGGATATGTTTGTCCCTTTAGGACAGTCACAGTATAACATGGTAACAAATTTGCATCACTTTCGTGCGGATTTGTTTTATGTTGTCATTGATATACAACTTCAAGAGTTGAATGAGCATTTCTTAGAGACAAATAGTGATCTACTCTTTTGTGTAGCTTGTTGATGTCCAGATAATTCATTCTCTACTTTCGACAAGATGAAGTTGATTGAATTGTGTGAATATTGTCCTAGAAAATTTTCTCCAAAAGATATTATAGTAATTGAAAATCAGCTTGATGTGTATATCTTTTACATGGAACTAATTAAGATTTTAGAGGATAGGTAAGTGATCTTGCAAAAAGTTGTTTTTAGCAAAGGGACATAAGAACTATTCATTACTTTACAAGCTTTTGACTTTGAAATTAATTCTTCCAGTGGCCACTGCATCAGTTGAAAGTGAAGTATGTCAAGAATCAATAGCGCAATCAAATTTGGGGGGGGGGGGGCAATGGTTGAATGATTGTTTGATTGTGTATATTGAGAAGGATGTTTTTTATACCATTTATAACGATGTAATTTTACAACATTATCAAAGTATGAAACCACGTAAGGTATAGTTGTAGTAAGGTACTAGAGTTTTTGTAACTATTGTTTTGTTATTAATAGTGGAGATGGGGACTAGAATTAATGTAATATTCTTTTGCTATTAACATTGGAGATGGGAGGAAATAGATGGGAAATAGAGCTTTTGTAACTTTGTTTTACTATTAACATTGAAGATGGAACTAGATTCAGGTAACTATTAATATTTTGTTTTGCTATTAACAGTGGAAACGAGCAAGTTTTGTTGGGATGTTGCTTTCTTTTCTAGCTATTGTTTGCTAGTTACTTTTTGTAAGTAAAATGTGTCTTACATATGTGTTTCCTAAATTTTTATTGTGCATACGCATGGAAAAAGGTCTAGCTGCGTCACTGCATGGATATATGAGCTATGAGGACTTATACACCTAGATAGTCGATATCACGCTTGAGTTGAAAAGAATTCATTTCATCTATTCCTCGAAAATATTTCTGAAGGTGAGTTAGCATTAAATGTACTTGGTTAATCTTAAATTCTTTTAAATTCACTTGCTTCACATGATTGTCTAATGATCATAGAGAGTTGGATCTTTCTCTAATTTCTCTCAATTTGAAGCATATAGCTTAGTGGTTTGGATAGCCATAATTTTGTTAGAGATTGTAATAAAAAAGATTAATTCAGCATTAGATGCTACTGCTTAATGACTTAGAATCTTAAATAAGTTTCAGTTTCCTGAACCAAGAAAAAGCGGAATAGGTTAGCCTTGCCACAAAACCAATAAATGAGTACCAAATAACTAACATTATTGTTATTATTGAAAATCGACTAATATTATTGTTAGTATCTTTCATTAGCCTCAAAGTAACACTTATATTCTTTTTCTCAATTGCTATGATAATTCATTCTACGCTTCGACCAATAAGATTCTCAATAGAAGCTGAAAGCTTCATTGATGCCTTCAAAGAGAAGGATATGAAAAGTACAATATTGCAACACTTAAGGAGAAGGAAGGAGCTTTTTTTCTTGTTCTACTTAAAGTTTCTGTTCTTTGAATATTATCAAGTTACTATTTTCTTTGGGCCAATATTGACTATTTATATGTACTCAATAAACATGTTATTTCAGCATCAAATGCTACTCGTTAATGACTTTGAATCTTAAATAAGTTTTAGCTTCTTAAACCAAGAAAAGTTAGAATAGGTTATCTTTGCCAAAGGTTAATAGGTGAATAATAGATAAAGGAGGCTGAGGAAAGAAGAATGTTGAGTATCATGAATTTCAATTATCTCAGATCTATTTACAAATGCTATATTGAATGTACCGCCTCCTTATTTTATGTTAGCAAACTTTGCAGCGTGTGTTAGGAAACAATAGAAAAACATAAATAGGTAGAATAAGAAATATAGAACTAAGGCCTGTGTCAGACACAGTCTCCTTAAAACAGATTCGTCCCCAACATGCTGGACGTCTATTTCCCATGATGCAATGGCAAAAACTTAGATGAACAATGCAAGAACAATACTGCTAAGTCCCCACCTAGGCGAAGTGAACAATATCACGAAACAAAATTTTTAAGGAAGGAAAAATGTGGAGAATTTGTGTGTCGTCAAAAGGCCAGAAACTAGTCCTTACATAGGCAACGTTAGGCATGATAAAAACTAAAAAATAAATGTGAATTCATTGGTGTTAAATGACAGCAACATCAACAGTCACCTGTTACAACTCTTCACATTCTAGCATTTAGCTTAAGTATTTAAAATTAACAGCTTATTTTAGCAAAATTGGGTCACACTAGATGCCCACGTCCTGTCAGGCATTTTTTTACGTAGGTCGCCCTCATACACAAGTTCAGTGTATTTCTGATCCGCGATTTGCACTCTCTCAAAGGGGCACAGGAGAGAGCCTCTCAGCTATACAATTTAAATTACAAATATGTAAACACATTTAAACAAGTCATTAGAATGTTATCTTTCTAATTTGAGACAAAGTTCTCCCATTCACTTAATCTAACACTTAAACCCATTTCTTATTACAATTTTTGATACTCAATTTCTCATTCATCTGAACATCATTTTGGGTAAATAAACATATAATTTCAAAGCCATCAATGAGGAGAACACAAATCCAAATTCATATCTCAAAATTAGAAATATGAAAGCACTCAAAATTATGTCCGAAATGCCTATATTTCCAACAATTCCCACATGAATGGAAATTGATATGATAAAGTTTGACAGTCGAATCCTGTATTGGATAGGTAGGTATAACCTATTGAACCTTCTACTACAAAAGTATATTACTTTCCTAGCTGACTAGTAGACTCGATGTACTTGAACTGTTCTGCTGTTCTGACATAGTTCGGTTCTCATGGTTATGTTCTTTTGTGGCCACGAACATCTTCTTGATTCTACGAGAATTTCTAAAAATTGAACCCTAAACAATTCACTTTGAGGTGGCCCCACTTCTCTCTCACAGAGGCAATTCTTTTTAACCTACAAGAATCATTGAACGCATTTCTGCTTATCCTCACTTTTCGAGTATCACTGTCATATTAAAATCTTGAACCCCCATAGTGATCTAACCAAGTCTTTACAATTTGGTTGTCCTTTTGAACCTTGATCTTAGGATCTCCAGTCAACTAGATTGGGTTTCCTTTGTATAGACTCACATTTTTAGTGCTTTTAGTCCCACTCCTTTTGAGGACTTTTCAACTAAATCTTGATTTAAATCTTTCGTTAGTCGATCCACCAAATTATCTTTTGACTTCACGTAGTCAACAGAGATAACTCCAGTCGAGATTAGTTTTCTGATGGTATTATGTTTCAACGCATGTGTCTAGACCTACCATTATACATATTGCTCTGAGCCCTACCAATCGTAGATTAACTATCACAATGTATGCAAATAGCAGGTACATGTTTTAGAACTACCATTAGTTGTCTGATGGTATTATGTCTTTGACGCATGTGTCTGACATACCATTATACATATTGCTCTATGCCCTGCCAATTGCAGATTAACTATCACAATGTATGCAAATAGTAGATATAGGTTTTGGCCATTCTGGAATATCCTCTATAAAATGTCGTAGTCATTCTACCTTTTTACCAGACTTGTCGAAAGCAATAAACTCAGATTCCATAATGGATTTGGCTATAACTGTTTGTTTAAAGGATTTCCACAATATAGCTATACCTCCTAAAGTAAACACAAATTCACTTGTGGATTTTGAATCTTTTATATCAGATATCTAGTTAGCATCACTGCATCCTTCGATAACAGCTAGATATCTGCTCTAGTGCAGCTTGTAACCATGAGTATCTCTGTAACTCTGTGTTTATTTTCCCCTCATTATGTGAATTTATTTAATTTCAATATGTTGTCAAAATTAATTATTTTAATTATATTTATCATTATTAATGAATTTCACTTTCTATTACATTTGCAGTGGAAGGACTTGGATGATGTAATGATGTGCCTCCATTTATGTGCAAATGTGTTTTTGAGTGCATACTTATGTGAATTGTTTATTACGTACTTAACTAGTAATACTTTCATGCTTTGAATAAGTCTAAATGTCAAAATGGATTTAAAAGGGCATTGGATAATTTAGTAGGGAATAATAATATAAGGGCCAATTTGCATAAGGCATTTGTAAAGGGACTTTGAAGGAAATAAGATGTTTGGAAAAAAATTTAATAAGAAACATTCTTGGAGGAATTATATAGTAAATTTCAAAACTTATAAGAATCATTCTCCTCCATCTACTCTACCCAAATGCCCTCACTCTCACTAATGTAGATTTGGTTCTCTTCCTCTCATCCATTGGTTCTCTGACAATCTAAGGCAAGTCATGAATCCTTCCCTTTATCCTTTAATGTTAGTCTACTCCTCTCTATCCCACTAATTTTGGTCACTCCCAACCCTCAATCAACCTTTTTTCTTTAAAACCCATTGCTACCCAGGTCCTAATCTTACTAGAAAATGAGTAATTTTGCCTCCTTGTTGCTTTACCTTGATTCATAAACTTAAATATATAGTATCATTCCACAGGGGTATGTTATGGTGAAATTTTAGTGCCTAATTCGTGGTTAACTTGTATTCTTTGGAAATAATTCAAGCAACTAACTTAATACAAATGCATAGAGTTGATGTTGTGATTTATGTCAAAATGAGTTTTGTTGTATGAGAAAAGGGGTAATATATTGGATATGAATATTACCTGTTTGAAGAAATGTTTAAATGAATTTAGTAGGATATGTTCCCTTTTGCCTACTGACTTTGAATGGCAATAACTCATGGTATACATTGTATTTTTGTGTGATTCAAAATGTAAAACAAGCATCTATGAGTTATCTATCATTTAAAATTGGAATGACATCATTTGGAGCTCCGTAAAAGTTTTTATGGCACTTTTTGTACAACCTGCCAATTTTACCCGAGAATAACTTTAGTATATTCAAATGTTAGTTTCATGATAAATCTTTCATGAGATAATTTCAAGGATTTCACTTAGATTTCTATGTTGTTGCTCTAATTGGTTTTTATAATCTAGTAGGGAGTAGATGTGGAGATGTAGAAAGATGGGAGGATGAGTTGGTTTTCATTATGCAAATTAAGTGTTTAATAAAATGGTTATATGAACCAGTTTATGCAATGAGTGAAGGTGATGAAAGTAGCTGCGTATCTCAACCATAGCTTAAAATTAAGAATAATTTGGTATGTGGAATTAAAGTGTGATAACTTTAAGCAATTATGTGGAATTTGCTAATTAAAGCAACTCAATACTATTTGTTGATGAGGGCTAAATCTTGGTTACCTGAATGAGAGTTAAGATGTAATGATTTCATCAATTTTTTTAAGTCAAAGAAATGATATAAGGTATTTGTGTCTTATTTATCAAATGATTAGGTTAGAATTCATGGCACATTGATCTTGAAAGTGATTAGAGGCCTTTCACTCGTTAGACGTAAATATCTTAAAGACTTTAGGTAAGTAAGCTCCACCCTTGAGCCCATTATATGTTGACGGACGATGCACAAGTAATGTGCTATGTTATTATGTTGTTGATGAATAATTAATTGTTAAATGTGAATGCTATGGAATGATGCTCACATTATTGCGTAAATGCTTATTGTATTTAAGTACATATCCATGCACGCATTGATATCATGTCATTTCATTTCATCGTGTTATAACAAGCATGGTCATGATTTAAAAATTATGTAGCCCAAAATTTTGAAGATTGAAAGTATTTACAAAATTATGTAGCCCGAAATTTTGAAGAAGGAATGAGTGGACGTCTAGATTATGAAAGAATGTGAGTAGGAAATAGGGTGCGGGGGACCGGAGTACCTAACCTTGCCACTTCGTGCGATGTTGGATGAATGTTTGCCACTTCAGTTGTATTAAAAGTAATGTTACCACTTTGACGGTATTGATTGAAATGTTTACCACTTAGATGGTGCTATCGGTAGAATTGAAAATGGCTCCAAATAAGAATGGCCCACTGCAATTTGATTGGTTAGACGATACATCAAGTAAGCTCGTGATGGAAATGAAGTTTTTGCAAAGGAAATTGAAAGTTTTCTAAGGAAAAAAATGATTCTCGAAATGTTAACTTTTTGAACGGTAACACATTGCATATCATGAGAATGTCTCACGTACATGGAATTTATTTATTCGCTGTTAGCTCACCCCTTCCTTATTTTCCCCACCTTACAGGTGATGAGAGTTAGATGGCACGACGAGTTCACCTAGAGATGGACTTAGTTACTGAATAATACTCTTTCTAGCTTGTCTAGCCCTAGAAAAACTTATTTTAAACTTTGTAATCTAATTATTTGGTTCTTTTATACGTTACGCTACTTTTAGTAAAGTTTTGATATATTTCACATGTTTTTGAAAGGTTATTTGTTAATAATTTTAAAATTGAATTTACTAGTCTTTTAGGAATTCAAATTTTGAACTGCCTTTATGTTTAATTGTAGAAGAGTGAGGAATGGATTAAGGAAGGATTTGATGGCTGTAGGTTGTTGTTGTTGAATTTATTTTGTTACCTGAGTTTCCTCTTCATGTTGGCTATGTCCCATTTTGTAACACACAAAGTCTAGCAATACTAAACTTAGAAATGTTAACCTTCATTTAACTTTAAGAATGCAGAATAATATATATATATTTTTTGGAAAATTCTAAAGAAATTTAGGCAGAGTCCTCCCTATAAATAGGACATAGCCATCCTATAGGAGAAACTCAGACAACAAAATAAATTCAACAACAATAACAACAACCATCAGATCCTCCGTTAACCCATTCCCAACATTATAAGAAAATAGGGGCTACAAAGACGACATTTTGCAATGACATGTAATGTCTTCACTATAGCTTTACCTGCAGCAGCGACATTGTAGGAGCCAGCCTACGCCGATTACACTAGAAAGTCATTGCTATGGGGTGTGTCTATAACGACGACACATGTAGTCGCTGCTGTAAGTTGGTGCATATAGTCACGACATACTTATGTCGTCACTAAAAAATTGGCGGGAAGATTTCCCCCTTTGTTGTTACATTTTATGACGACAAAATTGTCACTATAGACAAAACGTTGTCTCTATAGTTATAAAAATTTACATAATATATATTATAAATGCAAACAAATTACTAAACGTTAACTTCGTACAATTGGTGAAATCTTTTGTTTTCATATGCTAGGCCATGTGTTGAAATCCTAGTGCCACCAAATAATGAGAGGTAATAAATAAGTATTTTATTGGGTCGTGTTACGGGTCGGGTTGACCCGAACGGTGTTGGGGAGGGTAAAAATAATTTTTTATAAGAGTTACAGCGACGGCATATTGTGGCGGCTGTTTTCGTTGCTAGAAAGGTCGCTGCAATAGGTAAAAAGGTCATTGATGTTTGGCTATTACCACAAGTCTGTATCAACAACATTGTCGCCCCACAATGTCATTGCAGTAGGTCTACAGCGATGACTTTTTGGCTTGTATAGTCGCCGCTGTAGACCCTATTTCTTGTAGTGCAACTCTTCCACAATTAGACAAAAAGGAAGTTCAAAATTTGCATTGTTGGAAGACCAGTAAATTGAAGTTTAAAATTATTAGCAAGTAATATCTAAAAACACGTGGAATATATCACAACTCCACTAAAAGTGGGATAACTCATAAAAGAACTAAATAATTAGATTTAAAGTTTAAAATAAGTCTTGCCACAGCTAGATAAGTTAGAAAGAGTACTATTCTGTGACTGAGTTTGCCTCCAAGTGAACTCCTCGTGCCATCTAATTGTCATCACTTGTGTAAGGTGGGGAAAATAAGGGAGAGGTGAGTTGATGCCCAGTAAATAAACTCTATGCACGTGAGACATGCTCATGATATGTAATACATTAACTTTCAAAAAGTATGTATCCCATTGTACTTTAACATTTCAAGAATCATTCTTTTCCTTTGAAAATTTTTTGATTTCCTTTCCAAAAATTTCATTTCCATCACGGGCTCACTTGATTTCCTTTCCAAAAATTTCATTTCCTTTAGTAGTGCCGCTGTAGTGGTTAACATTCATTCAACACCACCTGAAGCAGCAAGGTCGGGTACAATGGTCCCCTGCGCCCCATTTTTCACTCACATTCTTTCATGATCTAGACGTACAATCATTTCTTTTTTTTCAAAATTTTGAGATACATAATTTTGTAAATACTTTCAATTTTCATAGCAAAACATTCATTTTTTTTTTGAAATCATGACCATGCATGTTACGTGATAAAATGATATGACATGGTATTAACGCATGCATGAATATGTACTTAAATACAATAAGCATATACCCAACAACGTAAGCATCATTCTATAAGATTCACATTCAACAATTAATCATTCATCCACAAGCTAACAACATAGCACATTACCTATACATTGTCCATCAAAATATAATGGACGCAATGGTGGAGTTTACTTACCTCAAGTCTTTAAGATATTCACTTTTAGCGAGTGGAAGGCCTTTAACTACTTTCAAGATCAATGTGCCGTGAATCCTAACATAATCATTTAATAAGTAAGACACAAAGTTCTCATATCATTTCTTTGACTTAAAAATTCATGTAATGATTACATCTTATGACATGCCCCACCCCTAGTACCTCTAACTTACTTGAAATGAGACGTGTGCCGACAATAAATTCCAACTGAATGCTAGAATTTACCGTCAAGTCTCGTGAACACACTAATTCTTCTAAAAAATTTTTGACAATATCTCCCCCTAATTTATTAACAAAACCAACCTGTGTAAATTCCAACACCAAGACACCAACACCGCACAATATGACAAATGCCATCATTTCAAAAAATCCTACTTCCTACATGAATAAATATACTAACCCAATTATCATGCACACATATTCCCAACGTATATTAATAATCTTAACCATATCAACTTTATAAATCATGGTATTAATAAATCCTAGAGTAAGTTCATTTCATCAGGTGGTGGCTCAATTCTCAAAACAGCAGGCTCGGTCATAATTCGTTGTCCAAACTCCAGTTGCTATCTAAAAAAGAAAATCATTTATAAAAACATAAGAGCTAACCAGCCCAGTGAGTGGAGTTTTATAATTAAACATATTTTGGAAAAGTCAAAAATACATCTTTTACAAAATCTCTTATAAAATGCACAATCAACTTCTGCATTTCATAGCAATGTTCAAGATAAATCAAATATCATTATCAAGTAAAATTCATCTCATATCAAAATATTTATGGAATCTTTGCATTGCTAGAAATCATGAAAATTCTTGTCATTCTAAAAATCATTATAAAATCCACCCCAAAGAGTATCCGTAATCTTATATCATCACATGGTTATATTCATTTTACGTCATACGTGTGTAGACACTAGCTTGTATCTTGCTAAAATTCAACATATACTATTATTTATGGCTTTCTAAATTTGATGGGCAGAAACTAGATATATAGTAATTACATGCCTAAAGTGCTTTCATTAAATTCATACATAGATGCTTGGCTTCATAGACTTCATTCTTAGCCTCTTATGCTTCCGTTTTCATTAAAAAAACATAGCTTACTTCTTCCAATTAATCCAAAAGCTTCCTTTAATTTAACAAAATACTATGATATTCACTTCAAAGTCCCAAACAATACTTCATTCAAAATTTTCAACTTCAATTTTCCTTCTTAACTATAATTTCATATACTACTTCACAAAATCCCCTCTAATCTTCATTTAATTCCAATTTCATATCTAAAAGTAATTCCACAGCATTCAAACCAATAGAAACTAAATCAAAATCAGCTACTCAACTATATGAAAGTTTCTTAACTCTAGAAGAAAATTAACCCTTAAAATTTATATGAAATCAAAGCTTGAAAGTGAGAATTACTTACATAACATAATTGTTCCTTGTTCTCCATCTTCTATTTCTTCAATTTCCATCTTCCATTTTTTTCCCAAAATTTTCTTCTTTTTGCTCGGTCTCGCAGCTCCTCTCTCGGTCTCTCTCTCTCTCTCTCGTCCTTCTCGGCTCTCTCTTTGCGTTCTCATGAAAAATGGCCCAAATCAAGAGAATTACCTACATAATTTGGAAAATTTGCAACCAAAGTCCTTCAACTTCTTGCTTTGCTTAATTTAAGTCCCTAACTTCATTCCTTGTTTCATTGAAACTACCAATTTATAATATACTTCCATGTAAATCCCAAACTTATTTAACTGTTTAAATGGTTAACCCAAAAATTAAATTAATGCATCTTAGTGCAACCTTGATCTTGCCTTGACTATTACACCTTTGACTTTGTTGGATAAGGGTTGATCTTTGAAAATAGCAAAGCGGGTCGTCACTGTCTTACTCCCTTCAAAAGAATTTCGTCCTCGAAGTTCAACATTCTTAAGGTCTGGATAATGAAATTACTAAAATTGCACTTGACTATCGCTTTCCCATGTGGCTTTTCCATAACATAAAAGGTCCAAATAACTTACTCGCAAAATTGTTCTGTTACTCAACATTTATGCCTTGCTAACTAAGTCTTCCATTCTTCATTTCCCAAATTCATATGTAACTCGCATAATTCATCAACTTAATAACTTCACTCATATGTATTAACCCTCAACTTCTTTTCATTTGTAATCTTTTTACTTCATGTACTGCCGTGTTGACATTTTCCTCATAATTTCTTCAAATATTGATTAACCTTGCAATGGATCATGATATCATGTCTGTAAAGTCTTTACAAGACTTAATGAAACTTTAACCATAGTCATTTTCTTCTATCTCACTTTTCCTACTAATTTCATATAATTCTCATGCTTAATTCATTTAACTCATGGGCATAGTTTTTCACTTTTATAATAACCTTTAATATCCCTTCATCTTATAAACTATTATGGTATCATATGTCCAAAAGCTCAATAGCAAATGTTATTCAAACTCAGCCATCATTTACCTTTCTTAATTACATCATCGTCCCAATTATATACGAGCATGACTTCATGTCCACTAGCTGCATGTTCGTAAATAATTTCTAATAGCAAGACTCTTGTAATTACTCATAGTTTTAAGCCCCTGAACTCATTCATTATCAATGATAAGAATCTAACTATAATATGCTTCTTTCAATTCTCTGCCTCTTTCTTTTCACTCGTTTCACTTCTAACTTTCCTAAATGGGAAATCTCCACTAATTAGACCACATATGATAATATATATTTACCACTGAAATTGTAACTCCCTTTTAACTTCAACTTCATATAATATACTTCCTCATTTCTTTTCTTGTATTCAAATATATCCCTTTTCCTATATGATCAATTATACTTATTAATATCATAAGCTATCAAATCACTTTATTCCCTTCATTCTTTCTATACATACATGTGCTCTTTCCATAGTCACCCATTATACTAATTTACTTTCCCAACTATCATGATTTCCGTAATCTCTTCCCATAATTTAATACCTATTCAAATCCATAAACCAAATGGTAGCACACTACTAAATCTCTGAAAAATACATAATACCAACAGACTTTTATTACAACTTGTACCTTACCAACATCACATCACATCATATTCATACATATCAAATAAAATCAACGACCCAATAAATCCCAATTTGATTCTTACTCATTTTCACATTATTAGCCAATCCTATTAAAACTCGATAGTATGCATATAACATATCCATTGCTTGTGGTAGTCCTTCAGTACCCTTCAACTAACAAAGTTTCATAATTTCATGAATTTAAAGCCCCACATCATTTTCTTTACAGAAAATCAGCCTTGGTCTACCTTCTTTCCATCATAAATTTTCACAACTTTTTAACTTCATGTACTTTTAATATCATATCCTTAGACACGACTAAACCAAAATAGGGCTTAATAACATGTTTAACTCCGATCTAAATCTTTAAATCAATACAAATACTTAAATACCTAATATCTCAAACAAAATCAATGCTTAAAAAATCTTGATTAGATGATTAAACCCATAAACCCATCATTTCCCTTTTTGTATAGCTTATTGCACCATAAATTCCTACTTCAATACCCATTTCTCATGCTTCTATTTTCATATCTAAGGAACCATATCATCCCAAATAAGTCATAACAAGATTATAACTAAATATTCAACCTTATAAGAATTTTCTATGAACCCTACAAGAGAACTCACAACTTGTTCTTCATGGAAATAAAGGTAGAAACAGGATAAAACTTACTTTGTATTGCTTGTCTCTTAGCTCTTCTTCCCCCTTTCTTCTTCGTTTTCCCAGATTTTCTCCAAATTATGAGGCAAAAGTTATTTCCTAAAAATTAAATCAATCAAAATTTCACTCTTTCGACCTCGATGTAATCTTGAAATTCATCTAGAAACATATCATAAAATCCCATACCATTTGGACGTCCCATATTCTTGACATCTTCTTTTCAATATACTTTACATTTCCTTTTGAGTAACTCCCTAACTTCGATACCAATATCAGATATCACACTTAATATAATAAAATTGATGCTAACTTAATATAATAAGATTGATACTAACTTGTAAAATAATTATCCGCTGCCATACTTGCTCAATTTAATACTATTCCTCTTTGAGAACAATCAATTAAATCATGCTTCGCAGCTATGTAATATATACCCAATATAACATCAATATCATAGGTTCCAAATGATATCAGATTCACTTTCAAGTCTTGTCTATACACCTCAAGGCAACACTTATTATGCACACTAATAGCTAATAGTAATTCCTCAAATGAAATTACCCCACTCACATGACTATCTAAAGGACCCCAATCATCCTTGATTCACATACATAATAAGTGAAAAGTGAATGAAATAAACACATAAATCCATGACCAATTAAAGCCTGAACATCTTTAATAACATAATTAGTATAATAACATAATAACTTTATAGTTTCTGAAATACTTTCCTCGACTCTTACTATTGCAAAATCTAAATTACCCAGAATTTGACCATTTGAAAAGAAAACGGTCAATATTCAAATTTTTTCCTTCGAAATCTCTTTCTCATTTTCTTTCCTTATTACCTTTATTTCTAATCAAAACTTCTCTACATAGTTAAATGGTTCAACAAACTCATTACGATACTCATTAAAATCAAAAATCCCGTATAAGATTCAAGAATTCATTCTATTTGGCATCCTTCATACAATAATAGATTATATGTATCACATGATATCTATAAGATAAAGTATATTGCTATATTTGATTGCTACTAACTACCCAAACTGCATGCTCTTCCTTAAACTACATTCATTAGTTATACCTTGCGAACTTCCAATAATTATATATCATCATAAATTAAACCATATACTTTCTCATCTTTCTTTTCATTGCCTTCATGGAAGCAACGGAAGTTTGGGGCAACATTTCTTACACCTGTGAGCCTTGCCACCATCTAGATCTACAACATTAGCATACTAGCATAACGCAACATAAATACCAAAACCTTGCTCTGATACTAAACTGACACGCCCCACCCCTAGTACCTCTAACTTACTTGAAGTGAGACGTGTGCCGAGGATAAATTCAAACTGAACGCTAGAATTTATCGTCAAGGCTCGTGAACATACTAATTCTTCTGAAAGAATTTTGGCAATATCTCCCCTTAATTTGTTAACAAAACCAACCTGTGTAAATTCCAACACCAGCACACTAACACCGCACAATATGACAAATGCCATCATTTCAAGAAATCCTACTTCCCACGTGAATAAATATACTAACCCAATTATCGTGCACACATATTCCCAACATATATTAATAATCTTAAACATATCAACTTTATAAATCATGGTATTAATAAATCCTAGAACAATTCATTTCGTCAGGCGGTGGCTCAATTCTCAAAACAGCAGGCTCAGTCATAATGCGTTGCCCAAACTCCAGTTGCTGCTTGAGAAAGAAAATCATTTATGAAAGCATATGAGCTAACTAACCCAGTGAGTCGAGATTTATAATTAAACATATTTTGGAAAAGTCAACAATACACCTTTTACAAAATCTCTTATAAAATGCAAGATCGGAAGAGCTGCTTTTCATAAAAATGTTCAATATAATTCAAATATCATCATCAAGTAGAATTCATCTCATATTAAAGCATTTATGGAATCGTTGCAATGCTAGAAATCATGAAAATTCATGTCATTCAAAGTGTGCTCTTCCGATAAAATCCACCCCAAAGAGTATCCGTAATCTTATATCATTGCATGGTTATATTAATTTTACATCATACGCGCGTAGACACTAACTTGTAGCTCACTAAAATTTAACATATACTATCATTTATGGCTTCCCAAATTTGATGGCGGAAACTACATATATAGTAATTACATGCCTAAAGTCTTTTCATTAAATTCATACATGTATGCTTGGCTTCCTAGACTTCATTCTTAGCCTC
This sequence comes from Nyctanthes arbor-tristis, assembly GCA_963692815.1. Classification (NCBI taxonomy): domain Eukaryota; kingdom Viridiplantae; phylum Streptophyta; class Magnoliopsida; order Lamiales; family Oleaceae; genus Nyctanthes; species Nyctanthes arbor-tristis. The sequence goes on along the minus strand of CAVNYN010281323.1, from coordinate 87,255 downwards.
TTATGCTTCCCTTTCATTAAAAGAAAAAACATCGCTTACTTCTTCCAATTAATCCAAAAGCTTCCTTTAATTTAACAAAATACTATGAAATTTACTTCAAAGTCTCAAACAATACTTCATTCAAAATATTCAACTTCAATTTTCCTTCTTAACTATAATTTCATATACTACTTCACAAAATCCCCTCTAGTCTTCATTTAATTCCAATTTCATGTCTAAAAGTAATTCCACAGCATTCAAACCAATAGAAACTAAATCAAAATCAACTACTCAATTATATGAAAGTTTCTTAACTCTAGAAGAAAATTAACCCTTAAAATTTTTATGAAATCAAAGCTTGAAAGTGAGAATTACTTACATATCATAATTGTTCCTTGTTCTCCATCTTCTATTTCTCCAATTTCTATCTTCCATTTTTTCCCCTAAAATTCTCTTATTCTTGCTCAGTCTCCCAGCTCCTCTCTCGGTCTCTCTCTTGTCCCTCTCTGCTCTCTCTCTATCTTCTTATGAAAAATGGCCCAAATCAAGAGAATTATCTAGACAATTAGGAAAATTTGCAACCAAAGTCCTTCAACTTCTTACTTTGCTTCATTTAAGTCCCTAACTTTATTCCTTATTTCATTTAAGCTACCAATTTAGAATATACTTCCATATAAATCCCAACCTTATTTAACTGCTTAAATTGTAAACTCAAAAATTAAATTAACGCATCTTGGTCTAACCTTGATCTTGCCTTGACTATTACACCTTTGACTTTGACGGGGTAAGGGTTGAACTTTGAAAATAGCAAAGCGGGTCGTCACATCTTAACTCAAATTCAAGTAACCAAGATTTAGCTCTCATAAACAAATAGTACTGACATGTTTTAATTAAAGAATTCCACATACTTGCTTAAAATATCACACTTGAGTTTCACATGCCAAATTATTCTCAAATTTAAGATATGGTTGAGATGCAGCTACTTTTATCATCTTCATTCATTGCATAAATGGGTTCATATAGGCATTTTATCAAACACTTTATTTGCATAATGAAAATCAACTCATCCTTTTATCTTTCTACATCTCCACATCTACTTCTCACTAGATCGTAGCTTACCAATTAGGGTGACATAGATATCTAAGTTCAAATCTTAAAAATTATCCTATAAAAGATTTATCACACGAAAAGAGCTCATGAAACTAACATTTGATAAGCCAAAGTTATTCTTGGGTAAAACTGGCAAGTGGTACGAAAAGTGTAGTAAAAATTTCTACGGACCTCCAAATGATGTCATTCTAATTTTAAATGATAGATAACTCATAGAAGGTTAATCACGCTGAAATACAATGTATACTATGAGTTATGACCATTCAAAATTAAGGGACAGAATAGAACATATCATGCCAAATTCATTTAAGCATTTTTTCAAACATGTAATATTCATATCCAACATATTACCCCTTTACTCATATAACAAAACTCATTTTGACATAAATCACAGCAACAACTCTATGCATTCGTGTCAAACTAGTTTCTTGAATTATTTCCAAAGAATACAAGTTACTCATGAACTAGGTACTAAAATTTCACCTTAAAGCATACCCATATGGAATGATACTATATATTTAAGTTTATGCACCAAAGTAAAGCAACAAGGAGGCAAAATTACTCATTTTCTAGTAATATTAGGGCTTAGGCAGCAAGGGCTTTTAGAGAAAAAAGGTTGATTGAGGGTTGCGAGTGGCCAAAATTAGTGAAATAGAGAGGAGTAGACTAACATTGAATGATAAAGAGAATTATTCATGACTTACCTTAGATTGGGAGAGAGCCAACGAAGTGAGGAAGAGAACCAATTCTACATAAGTGAGAGTGAAGGCATTGGGTAGAGAGTGAGGTTTAAGGGTTTTGGCTAAACTTTTGATTTTAACCAATTTAGTCCCCAAGAATGAGTCTTGTTTAATTAAGCCCACAGTTAGTTTATTTCTTCCCAAGTCCCTCCTAAAATAACATGTGCAAATTAACCCTTTATTAGATTATTTCCTATTAAGTTATGCAATGCCCATTTAAATCTATTTTGACTTTTACATTTATTCAAGGTACGAAAGTATTAGCAATTAAATATATAATATACAATACACATAAATATACATTGAAAAGTACATTTACACATAAATAGGATTTATTTTAGAGACATTGATTAGTAGTTTCCAAGTCTATCCACTGCAAAAATCATAGAAAGTAAAATTCATTAACAATGATAAACAAAATTAAAATAATTAATTTTGACAACGTATTAAAATTAAATAAATTCCCATAATAAGGGTAAAATAAACATGGTGTTACACTTTCTTTCCCACTAAAAAGAAATTTTGTCCTTGAAATTAAAACTTACCAAAAGATATGGATACTTGTCGTGCATTTCATCTTCACACTCCCAAGTAGTTTCCTCAGTAGTATGATTCCTCCAAAGGACTTTAACCAATGCCACTTTCTTATTCCTCAATTGCTTCTCCGTCTTCTCTAGAATTCTAACAAGTGACTCTTCATAAGTTAAATCTTCACGGAGATCTAATGAGTCATAACTAAGGACATAAGAAGTATTTAGGATGTACCTTCTTAACATTGAGTCATGGAAGACATTGTTAACCCTTGATAGTGCTAGTGGCAATGCTAAGTCACCAACTCTGTCAAGTATCTCGAAAGGTCCCACATAACGAAGACTCAACTTTCCTTTCCTGTCAAATCTTATAACGGCTTTCATGGTGCCTTTTAAGAAAACTTTATCACTGACTGCAAGTTCCAATGGCTTCCTCCTTCTATCAGCATAACTCTTTTGCCTACTCTGACATATTTTCATCATTTGCTTGATTTTCTCTACTTTCTCAACTGTCTCTCCAACAATATTAGGACCTAGTACTTTTCTTTCTCCAACCTCATCCGAGTATGCCAGTGATCTACACTTTCTCCATTATAATGCTTTATGTAGTGCCATGCCATCTGTAGCCTGATATCTATTATTGTAGGCAAATTCAACCAAATGGAGTAATTCCTCCCAAGTACTTGGAAAGTCAATAATGCAAGCTCTTGGCATCTCTTTGAAAGTCTAGATTGTTCCCTCTGACTTTCCATCTGTCTGGGGATGGAAAACTACACTAAAGTTCAACTGTGTGCCCATGGCCTTATGCAAACTTTTCCAAAATGATGAAGTAAAGTTCTTGTTACTATCAGACGCAATGGATACGGGAATTCCATGAAGCCTGACAATTTCTACCATATACAGTGCCACATACTTCTCCATTTTGTAAGTGGTCTTTACTAGTAGGAAATGTGCTAACTTGGTAAGTTGATCTACAATCACCCAAATGGAATTATACTTATTCCTTGTCTTAGGCAAGCAAAACACAAAATCCATGCCAACTTGTTCCCATCACCACTCAGGAATCATTAGAGTTGCAAATGGCCCAAAGGTCTCTGATGTTCAGCCTTAACTTGTTGACAAGTATGAAAATGCTAAACCAAAATCTGCCACATCATGCTTCATGCCAATCCACCAAAAGTGTTTTCACAATTCTCGATACATCTTTGTACTCACAGGGTGAATTGAATATGAAGTGTTGTGGCCTTCTCTCAAAATTTCTTTTTTCAACTCTCCATTATCATGGAAAACAAGTCTGCCATCATATCAAAGAGCTCCATCATCCATGATAACAAAATCAAAACGTTTTCCCTCAGCCTACTTAGTTCGAAACTTCAATATTAGAGAATCTTCAGGTTGAGAAGACTTAATCCTCTCTAGTAGTGTCAGTTTTAAAGTCAGATTGGCGAGGTAGCCTGATTCACCTCCACGAACAATCTCCAATTCTACCTTTTGAAGGTCCGTTAATAATGGCTTCTAGACAACTTACAAGGTGTCTACTGACCCTTGGCTCTTTCTACTAAGTGCATCGGCAACATTGGCTTTCCCTGGATGATAATTTATTGCATAATCATAATCTTTTATAAGCTCCAACCACCGACGGTGTCTCATATTTAGTTCTTTCTGTGTGAAGAAATATTTGAGACTTTTATGATCAGTGTAGATTTCATACTTCACCCCATACAAATAATGCCTCCAAATCTTCAATACAAAGACAACTGTAGCTAACTCAAGGTCATGAGTAGGATAATTCTTCTCATACTCTTTTAGCTACCTTAGGGCATATGCAGTTACCTTGCCATGCTGCATCAAAACACAACCAAGCCTTTTCTTTGAAGCATCACTGTGAATGACAAATCCTTCATTATCTTGTAGGATTGTGAAAATGGGAGCGAAAGACAACCGCTTCTTTAACTCTTGAAAAATTCTCTCACAGTCTGAGTTCCAATGAAATTTCATATTTTTCTTGGTCAATTGGGTCAAAGGTGAGGCAATTTTGAAAAATTCCTCAACAAACCTCTGATAGTAGCCAGCTAACCCAAGAAAACTATGAACCTCACCAACATTGGATGGTGTTGCCCAATTTTGAACTGCTTCAATCTTACTAGGGTCAACTACAATGCCTTCTTTAGATACAATATGCCCCAAGAATGGTACTTGATCCAGCCAAAACTCACACTTTTTAAATTTCGCAGAGAGTTTCTTTTCCCTGGGTATCTAAAGTACCATCCTCAAATGCCTTTTATGTTCTTCCTTTGACCTTGAGTAAATCAAAATGTCATCAATGAAGACAGTAACAAATTGATCCAAGTACTCCTTAAATACCCAATTCATCAAATCCATAAATATTGTAGGGGCGTTAGGCAACCCAAATGGTACCACAAGAAACTCATAATGCCCATATCTAGTATGAAATACAGTCTTTGGGATGTCTTTTTCTCTGATCCTCAGCTGGTGGTAGCCAGATTTCAAATCAATTTTAGGTCAAACAAAGTCCTCGATCATTGGCATTGGATATTTATTTTTCACTGTTATCTTGTTCAACTCTCTATAGTCTATACACAACCTCATAAAGCCATATTTTTCATCAGAAATATAACAGGAACACCTCATGGTGAAAAGCTCGGTCGAATGAACCCCTTATCCATGAGATCTTGGAGTTTCTCCTTTAGTACATTAACTTCAGCGGGTGCCATGCGATAAGGTGATTTAGACCCCAGAGCCATTCCAAGAACGAAGTCAATGACAAACACGATCTCCCTTTCAGGTGGCAAACCATAGAAATCATCTAGAAACACATCCTAGTATTCCTAAACAACAGAAATTTGTAAAGTACTCGGCTCTATGATAGATACCTCAATCACTGAAGCTATGTAAGCAGTACAACCTTTATTCAACATTAGTTGAACTTTTATGATATAATCATAATAGATGGTTTCACCTTGCTCCCAAAAAAAAAAAAAAAAGTAAGGTTCATTAGGGGGTCAAACACCACTTTTTTCTTGTGGCAGTCAATAGAAGCTTGATACTTGGATAGCAAGTCCATTCCTAGTATAACATCAATATCTGGGATGTCCAACACAATGAGATCTCCCAACAATAATTTCCCGTTCACTAATATTGTACAATTTTTCAAAATATAATCCTAATTCATTACTACTACTGGTGGTGTAGACACACTAAATGAGATTGCCATAGGTGAAAGTGGGTCACTCAATTTCTCAACAAAAGGAGGACTAACAAAGGAATGTGTAGCCCCGGAATCAAACCATTACTAAAATGTAGGAAAGGATTACATATAGGAAATATGTAACACTAACTTCAAATAACCATAACATATGTGTAACATTGAACTCACAACATTCACTGTCAAAGGAAGTATCTATTAGCTTATAATCTAAAATTTACATGGTGAGATAATGGAGGAAGAGACACTTGTGGTATGACTTAGTACTCATCTATACTTCAAACAAGATTTCAAAACTCTACAGAATCACTTTTAGAACTCTTTGCTCTGATACCAATATAGTGTAACACCCCAAATCTTGCAATACTAAACGTAGAAATGTTAACCCTCATTTAACTTTAAGAATGCAGAGTAATAGATTTTTTTTTGTTTGGAAAATTCTACAAAAATTTCGGCAGAGTCTCCCCTATAGATAGGACCTAGCCAACATATAGTAGAAACTCAGACAACAAAATAACTTCAACAACAATAACCAACAACTGTCAGATCCTCCGTTAACCCATTCCTAACTCTTCCACAATTAAACATAAAGGAAGTTCAAAATTTGTATTGTTGGGAGACTAGTAAATCTAAGTTTAAAAATATTAACAAGTAAGCTCTCAAAAATACGTAAAATATATCACAGCTCCACCAAAAGTGGGTTAACTAATAAAAGAACCAAATAATTAGATTTAAAGTTTAAAAAGAGTCTTTCTATAGCTAGACAACCTAGAAAGAGTACTATTCTATGACTGAGTCCGCCTTAAAGTGAATTTCTCATGCCATCTAACTATCATCACCTATGTAAGGTGGGGAAAATAAGGGAGGGGTAAGCTAATGCCCAGTAAATTAAATCAATGCACATGAGGCATGTCCACGATATGCAATGGATTAACTTTCAAAAACTAGGTATCCCATTGTACTTTAAGATTTCAAGAATCATTCTTTTCCTTTGCAAATTTTTTATTTCCTTTCCAAAAAATTCATTTCTAACGCGAGCTCACTTGATATATCATCTAACCAATCATAATGCATTGGGTCATTCTTATTTGGAACTAGATTCAAGTCTACTGGTAGCACCGCCGAAGAGGTAAATATTTCATTCAACACTGCTGAAACGGCAAACATTCACTCAACACCGCTGAAGCGGCAAACATTTATTCCATACCACCTGAAGCGGCAAGGTCGGGTACGTAGGTCCCCCGCACCCCATTTCACACTCACATTCTTTCATAATCTAGACGTACACCCATTCCCTTTTTCAAAATTTTGGGATACATTATTTTTTAAATACTTTTGATTTTCATAACAAAACATTCATCTTTTTGAAATCATTGCCATGCATGTTACAAGATGAAATGACATGACATGGTATTAATGTGTGCATGGATATGTACTTAAATACAATAAGCATATACCCAACAATGCAAGCATTATTCCAGAAGATTCACATTTAACAATTAATCATTCATCAACAAACTAACAACATAGAACATTACCTATACATTTTCCATCAACATATAATGGACGCAATGGTGGAGTTTACTTACCTCAAGTCTTTGAGATATTCACTTTTAGCGAGTGGAAGTCCTTTAACTACTTTCAAGATCAATGTGCTATGAATCCTAACATAATCATTTAATAAGTAAAACATAAAGTTCTCATATCATTTCTTTGACTTAAAAATTCATGTAATGATTACATCTTAACTCACATTCAAGCAACGAAGATTTAACTCTCATAAACAAATAGTATTGAGATGCTTTAATTAATAAATTCCACATACTTGCTTAAAATATAACACTTTAATTTCACATGAAAAATTATTCTTAAATTTAAGCTATGGTTGAGAGACAACTACTTTCATCACCTTCATTCATTACATAATTGGATTCATATAGGCATTTTATCAAACATCACTTGATGAGCCAAAGTTATTCTCGGGTAAAACTGGCAGGTGGTACGAAAAGTGCAATAAAAACTTCTATGAACCTCCAAATTATGTCATTCTAATTTTAAATGATAGATAACTCAAAGAAGGTTGTTTTCTAATTTGAATCACACAATAATAAAATGCATACTATGAGTTATAAGCATTCAAAATCATGGGACAGAATAGAATATATCATGCCAAATTCATTTAAGCATTTCTTCAAACATGTAATATTCATATCTGATATATTACCCATTTACTCATCTAGAAAAACTCATTTTGCCATAAATCACACCAGCAACTCTATGCATTTATATCAAGCTAGTTTCTTGAATTATTTAAAAGAATACAAGTTACCCATAAACTGGGTACTAAAATTTCACCATAAAGCATACCCATATGGAATGATGCTATATATTTAAATTTATGCGTCAAAGTAAGGTAATGAGGAGGCAAAATTACTCATTTTCTAGTAAGATTAGGACTTGGGCAGCAAGGGCTTTTAAAGAAAAAAGGTTGAGAGTTGTGTGTGACTAAAATTAGTGGAAAAGAGAGGAGTAGACTAACATTGAAGGGTAAAGGGAATCATTCATGTCTTACCTTAGATTGGGAGACAGCCAATGCAGTAAGGAAGAGAACCAATTCTATATGAGTGAGAGTAAGGGCATTGGGTATAGAGTGAGGTTTAAGAGTCTTGTTTAATTAGGCCCAAACTTATTTTATTTCTTCCCAAGTCCCTTCTAAAATGGCATATGTAAATTGACCCTTTATTATATTATTTCCTAATAAGTTATGCAATGCCCATTTAAATCTATTTTGACTTTCAAATTTATTCAAGGTATGAAAGTATTAGCAATTTAATACATAATAAACAATACACATAAATATACAATCAAAAACACATTTGCACATAAATAGAATATATTTTAGACACATTGATCATTACAGCTTTGACGTCCTTCCACTACAAAAATCATAGAAAATAAAACTCATTAAAAATGATAAACATAATTAAAATAATTAATTTTGACAATGCGTTAAAATTAAATAAATTCACATAATGAGGGGAAAATAAACACAACGTCACATATTTATAGGGGAGACTTTGTCAAAATTTCTATAGAATTTTCCAAAAAAATCTATTATTCCGTATTCTTTAAATTAAATGAGAGTCAACATTTCCAAATTTAGTATTACTAGACTTGGGGTGTTAAATTTTATTGGTATTAGAGCAAAGAGTTCTAAAAGCAATTATGTAGACTTTTGAAATCTTGTTTGAAGTATGGATGAGTACTGAGTCATGCCACAAGTGTCTCTTCCTCCATCATCTCACTAGGTAAATTTTAGATCATAAGTTAATGGATACTTCCTTTGATAGTAAATGTTGTGTGTTCAATATTGCACATATGTTACGGTTAAGTTAGTGTTGCACGTTTCTTATATGTAATCCTTTCCTACATTTAGTAATGATTTGTCCTAGGTGTCCCCAAAACCAACATGGATATACAACTCCTGCTTAGGGAGGAACTAATACCGCTACACAAGGTACTCTGATGAATATAGAGGCTTTCATGAAGGCTGTATCTGCTCTTGGATAGGCTAGTCAATCTAGGAGGAATGAACCACAACAATTTGGGAAAATTGTAGAGTTTAAGAAGTTGTCTCCATCCTTTGCTGGAAGTACTAATCCCTTGGAGGCTGAGAAGTGGCTCACTAAAATTCAAAAGGCATTCTCATTTTTGAATTGCACTGATGATGAAAAGGTTAAGTATGCGGCATACGTGCTCCAAGGTGATGCGCATGATCGGTGGTTGATGGTGCAATGCCAATATGAAAATGACAAAAATCCTTTTACTTGGGAGATGTTTGTTGAGGCTTTCGATGAAAAATGTTTTCCACAAAGTATCGGTTAGTAGAAGGAGTCGAAATTCATAAAATTGGTGCAAGGAAATCAATCAATGGCAAAATATGAAGCTGAAATTGCTCGTCTAGTTGAATTTGCTCCAGACTTAGTGGCGACAGAAACGAGGAAGGCAAGACACTTTGATGAAGGACTTAAGCCACAAATCAAACAAGCAGTGATACCTTTTGAGCTCTCCACTTACCAAGAAGTGGTCAAAAACTCATTGTTGGTAAAAAAGGCACAACTTATAAGTAGGGAAGAGAGCAAAACTCAGCAAACTAATCATAAGTACGAAGGTGGGAATTCCAAAGGTTGGAGTAATAGTGGATAAAAGAGAAGAAATGACCAAAAGAATAGCCAAAATCAGAACAAGCAGCAGAAAAAGACTTGTCCTAAATGTGGCAAAGAGCACGTTGGAGAATGTTTGCAATCCAAGGGTGTATGCTATAACTGTGGAAAGCCCGGTCATTTCGCTAAGGATTTTAAGGAGGAAAACAAGACTACAGAGGCACGAGTTTACACAATGTCTATGAAGAAGGCCAGCGATGCATCGACAGTGGTATTCAGAGATGTGCTTGTATGTAATTAGTTAGCTACTACTTGTTCAATTTCAGGGCTACTCATTCCTTTGTTATTCTTACTTTTATTGAGAAATTGAGTGATCTACTTTCACCAATGGCTATCTCATTTAGTGTGTCTACACCATCAGGAGTTGTAATGAATTTAGATTATGTTTTGAAAAATTGTCCAATGTAGTGAACGGGAAATTATTGTAGGGAGATCAAGTTTGTCAATGACTTGGTTCCTGGAACGGCTCTGGTGTCTAAAGCACCTTATCGCATGGCACCTACTAAACTTAAAGAACTAAAGGATGACTTTGTTTCTCCGGTGTCAATGACTTTGTTGTAGTTAGTGAAAGTTATATTTTGTTTGATGATTCTTCATTTTCAACTTTTCATCTAAGGTAGTTACATATACAATATAAAATATGATTTTTTTTAATTCTACAATACAGGCAAAGTACAATGCACAATGCATAAATACATACATGAAAAAAATGGATTGTGCCACGTGAATAGTTTTTCAGTTTTTCTGCATGAGCTCCATCCACTTAGCTACACTATTTTTCAATATTCTTGCGGGTTCTCTTCACAACCTAGATTCTGCTCTCAAAAGTTATTGTCAAGGTGGATTATATGAATCCTTTTTGTGTTATCAATTATCTGCGATAATTATGTTTCAGTTGTTACTAAGGAAAAAAAGAAACGTAGATTATGATAGCGTTAATCGTACCAAATGTCACTAAATTTTTACATCACTTGCAAATGGATAAATGATATTTAATTTAAAATAATTAGATTGCTGAACTTTAATTAATAGCAATTAGGTCTCCACTTTAATTATCAACAATTATTTCACTAAAGTTATACGCAATTGTAAGAAGGACACTTTGTTAACGCTATATTATTACCTAATCATCATCAAATTGTAGTCCCAGATATTATTACTCGAAATGGCACATTTTATCGGAGAGGAAAAATAGAAGAATGATTTTAGGGTTCACAAAGCATTTAGCGCCTATCTTGACATACAATTTTAAATAAGCTTTAACGGATTGTCAAGTAGCAGTGATGATCATGCTACAATTTCTTCATATTCTAACAACTATTTCCACTGAGATCTTTAAATCCAAATTCTTGAATGAGATAAGATGCTCTAGAATTTCCAGCCATAAGTTGAAGTTAAAGATTGGTGTTTCTGTTATATTGTTACAAAATTTTGATCATTCGGCTAGATTGTGTAGTGACACGAGACTTTTAATTACAAGACATAGAGATCGCATCGTTTAGGCAAAAATTCTACCTGGATTAGATGATGGTGATAATTTTTTTATTATAAGAAAGACTTTGACATCATTTGATCCAACACTTCCTTCTACAACACAAATTACATTTGTAAAGGTCATAATTTTTATATTTTTTTTATGATATCAAGCATCTAAATCCCTATTAAACTACTATGGGGTATGTCATTTTCATTAGATCTCTAACCGTGCTTGATTAAAAAAGTGACATATACATTCTAGCAGTTAGTAGTAAAAATAATTTAGCTTATGTTTGATTCTCTTTCTCTATAATATGATAATTTTAATTCTGAAATAGAACACATTAATAAATTTTACTTTTGTTCAACTTTAACTACATATCAGGACAATTTATAATAAGAATCAATGGGATTCCTAGGATGAAGAAGATCAAAGGCTACTTTCAAGTGAGAGGGTTATCACTCATGATAAATGAGTATTTATGAGAAAACTTCATTCAAGCTTTGCGCCCGGTGCATGATCTGTGGATTTCTCTATAGTGTTAAGGTGAACTAGTGAAGAAGGACAAACAAAGTTTGGGAATCCTCTAGTTGTAACTTTGCATGTACTTTTTGCCTATAGGTTTTGAGAAGGCTTATCACTAGTCTATAATTTGGGATTCATGGTAACTTTTTACCTAAGATATTGGGGAATGGTCGCTTTCCAAATTGTCCCCGACGGATGGGGAATGTTCCTTGCTTTCATTATCATCTGGTAGGAACTCGATGAGAACAAGCCTTATGTTCAGATTTTCAACTATTTCTTCCTGTTTTGAACGGACTTTGCTAGAGCGAGACTATATTTTTCCTCAATGGACGCCATTTAAGAAATTTATTCTTGGGCTGCCATATTGGTTCAAACATAGGAAAAATGATTGGTGGCAATTAGTGTTGGAAATTGACTCAAAATAATTGTTTGTTAAAGACGAGGGGCTCGTGGAGTAAATTGTGGCTAATTATCTTTGGGAGCAAGAAAAGGAAAGAAATAATAAGGAAAATTTAATTAGTTTTTTCATGGAGAGTTTTATTATAAATACATGTGCTTCTCCATGCATTAGTCATGCCCAAAAAGGTAAGTTATGTGTTGAAAAGAATTGAGATTCGAAGAGGCCGAGTGGTGACATGCCAAAAATTGTAAGAATTCGAGAGAGAGAGAGAGAGAGAGAGAGAGAGAGCAAATTTGACAGCTACATGTTTTCTCAATTTGTGTAGAGTTAATTGAAGGTTGCAGCAAAGAGATGGCAGACATGTTTCAGTGGTAATTTGTGAAGTTTTGAAAGAGAAAGAAAAAGCTAGAGAGAGCTTGAATGCTCGGGTTGTACAATATACTTTGACAAGCTCAAGTTTTGTGTTGAAAGAGAGTGCTAGGATAAAGAAAACCTATGATTATAAAGAATTTCTTTATTAATAAACGGACTCTTCATGTGGTTATCGGCGGTTTAACAAGCCACAATAATTTTGTTGTTCTCTCGTTCTTGTTTGGTTTCATTTTTGGTTGCGTGAATTTGGGTGTGGGAAAATTGATTAATTTCCCAAAAGTGGTATCAAAGTCAGGTTCAAAACTCTAGGATTAGATTAATGATGATGGTTGTACCTAACTTTGAGGTAGAATTGTTTGATGGCAAAAACAGCTTCAATCTTTGGCACAGAACTGTTGAAAATCTTCTCGTGCATTAGGAAATTTACGAAGCGTTGAATGATAAGAGGCTAGATGATATGAAAGATTCTGATTGGGAAGAGTTGTAGGCAAAGGCAGTTAGTACCATCAAATTGGCTTTTGCTCTTGAAGTAAAGTACTGTGTTTTGAATGAGAAGTCATACTCTCAGTTACAGAACACATTGGAGGAGTTGTATATGTTGAAATCCCTTGAAGAAACAGTTGTATGGATTAAAGATGGAAAAGGGAATGGATGTTAGGGATTATTTGAATAAATTCAATAAGTGCGTTGAAGACTCGTTGAACATTGATGTGAAGATTAAAGATGAAGTTAATGCGATAATCTTATTGTCCTCCTTGTCTAAGTTATATTAGACGCTGATCACCATGCTACTAGTTGGAAAATCTACATTGACAATGAATGAGGTTTTGACTGCTTTGTAAGAGCATCAACGTGAAAAGGCTAACTAAATAGTGATAGAATTCTTGTGGTATCTTCTGAGGAAAATCTTAGTAGAGTTGCGTCATGAGGAAGAAATTCTGGGCAAAGGGCTAATTCTCATTCTCAATCTCAACCAAGACAAGATGGGAAATGTTACTACTACCACAAAAAGGGCACATTAGAAGATATTGTGATAAGTTGAGAAAGCATCTTGAAACGAAGAGAAAGGGTAAAGAGGTTTTAGAAACCACAAATTCTCTAAATATGGTGGAGCAAGATTTTTTCCAGTGATGTTGCATGTGTTGCTAATTATGAAAGTCATAACCAATTCATGGGGAGGTTGGGGTATCACAGGGGGAACTGTGACGAATCCAGGGATTTGGAGTTACGAAGGTGTAGCTGGGGCACATATTGTATTTTCAGGTTTATGCTTTTTGGCAGCTATCTGGCATTGGGTCTATTGGGATCTAGAAATCTTTGGACCATTGGGAATGGAGTTACTTCAACGGTTTGTACAAGTCTTTTTATTTCACTAATTACTACTATTCCAAACACGTCATGGTACGGGATTATTTGGACTACAAAATCAAACCAGATTATAGAGCAAGATTTAATAAGTAATAGGCACGAATACCTTCATTTAATAGCATATTTTTGGTGTAGAAAGTCGCAAATTCAGGATCTTCCACTGCACGAATTTCCTGAGAAACGAAGTCATAGGCACGTAGGTTCAGGGCCAGACCAACTACTCCAAGAGCACTCATCCATAAACCCGTTATTGGTACAAATGACATAAAAAAATGTAACCAACGTTTATTGGAAAAAGCAACCCCAAAGATCTGGGACCAAAAGCGGTTAGCGGTGACCATTGAATAAATTTCTTCAGCTTGAGTTGGGTTAAAAGCACAGAATGTATTTGCACCATCACCATCTTCAAATAAAGTACTTCTTCCCCACACTATGAGCGAAAGGGAAAATGTAAAGACCCCCATTAAAGCAGCCCAAGCGAGACTTACTATATCCATGTGAGTTATGTCCCCTATCTCTAAAGATAGGAAGGAATTATTCCATTATTCCTCGTTTTATGAATTTCTAATATAATAAGGGGTTAAGGGGGGTTTTGTTGTTGAGAACTCTAAAAATGGAAAGGAATTTGCAAATTTATAGGGTATGGAATCATAGTCTATATAGAATTATGATAGAAAGGTATCCATTAACCCTAGTCTAAAAAATCTAGACCCATCAATCAGTTGATTCATTAACGAATTGGTGTGGTATATTCATATCATAATATATGAACAGTAACAACTAGCATTCTTATTGAGACTAGAACTCATAGGGAAGAAAATAGATTTATGGATGGAATCAAATATGCAGTATTTACAGACAAATGTATTTGGATCTTCTTTCTTTTATCACTTAGGAGTTGTGTGAGATGAAAGTCTCATGC